>CACKRE030004157.1:15737-33979 GCA_902602495.3 Ectocarpus sp. CCAP 1310/34
CCCCCCCCAGCTAACTCCCCGCGGCCACGCCCAAAACCGTGTTCAAATTTTGTGCCGGAGCCACTCGACATAAACAATAAACGCCGACCAGGCGCGAGAGAGCCACGGCACCTATTACCCTGACATGCGACACTCCCCGTCCAAATTTACCGCTACTTGATTTTGTCCTCCGACACCGAATTGGCCTCCCCATTTACCCCCCCGCTCACAAGTATCTCGTACCCAACTACTGTATAGGTGAACCACCGTCCCTATGTACTGGCGTATGTTGTCAAGTCGATTCCTTATCCTCTCTACCCTTAGCATTTGCGAGCCGGCAGCGTTGTCTACCCTGTCAGCAAGGTTAGTTGAGCTCCGCAGCAAGGGTACTCTAGTAACGACTGCCACCCCTCTGCCCCCACGAAGAGCAGCGAAAAGTCCTGTAACTGAATCCGAAGCTCATTCGTGTCCGTTGTCTCTCTGTATTTTCACCGCGCCTTTCATGAAGCGGGGTGCGGAAAAGTGGAAGCCGGTCGCCTCTGGCCAAATAAAAGTCTAGGCGGCGTTATTCCGTCTAGTTTTCGCTTCCCCGTTCCTCAAGAAGGGTTTAATCGCCCTGCTTCCCGTACAAAATCAGCGCACAAGAACCGACAAAGAGATGGTGAAAAAAATAAAATGACGACGATGACAGTGACGAACAACGGCTATTTATCACGATCACAGTAGCACAGTAGCGGAGCGACGCACATCAGGGAATAGAGCGCAAGAAGGGCTTGCGTCCGTCCGGCCTAGGAACGCGTCACGGGGAACGGCCGAAGGGTACGGGCGAGGGGCACGGGCGGCGGGTGGGGTGGGGTGGGGTGGGGGCGGTTTGGAAGTTGCCGCAGCCGGTGATGGTGGTGTTTCCAGTGCTGGCAAGCTGCAAGTCACATCGCGTATACGCGGGTGTGGTGGCACCCGGTGTAATGCTGGTCGCTCGCCGGGTGTCTTCCGAATGTTCTCTCAGTAGAGACGTCGGTCGTACTTGCTCGGGGCGGACCGGAAATATCGGTGATTGGAACCCATGAGGGGAGATTTGGAGATCGGAGATTGGGTGGTCGGAGATTGTGTGGTCGGAGACTGGGTGGTCGAAGGTTCGGTGGCGTGGGTGGGCTCTTGCTTGAAGAAGAGGCTTCTTCTCGGTGTGTTGCAGCGGTGGACACTTTTTCGATTCTTGGTTTCGATGAGACACATGGGTAAAAGCCACCAGGGCTACGGTAAACATTTCGCACAGCAGTGTCATTCCCTCCTCCCTACTGCACCCTGCTTGTCCGGAACGCAAAAAGCGGGCGTTTTCACTCAAGTGAGTATAGGCTGTACGATACATCTGTACATTTTGCGCCGTTCCATAGAAGTACTTTGCTGCACGTCTCTCTTTCTTTCACGGATCTAAGGGACACGTCCAACCCACCGTCAACAATCCCGCTGCTGACACCCACAGAAGCAGCAGTCATGCCAACGAACGATCACCTCTACCGCCCAACTCTCGACAGCCAAACCAGACCAAACCACCAAACCACCAAACGACAACAACTACCGCAGCAACAACAATAACAGCAACACACCTCGACCGCGATCCACCGTCCCCGCGACGGTAGGCGGTGCTTGCTGGGATTTTGGCGGCCTGGACCACCTGTCCCTTGACCGACACCTTCGATAGGTCCTCCAACTGCGGTGGCAGAACAAGCACACGCACGTGCACGAGTACCATGAGATCATCAACAAACGCAATTTACATGAATCGGTGAGTTGTGACACGCAACAAAAGGAAGAAAAACGACGAGGTTTTTGAGTTCTTACGTTCAGTCAAGTATTTTCTTGCAGATGCAACGACACTGGCCCACTGGCAGTCACAGCATGGTGCTGAGGATCCCTCTGGGGCATTCGAAGGAAGGAAGGGTTGCTATAGCGAGAGATGGAGAGCTCAACCCTCGCCCATCACAGAAACTAGGTGGTCCTTCAGTACCAGGGGAGAACAAGATACCTCCGACATACATAGCATCGGTCAGAGGACGGTTTGGGCCACCGACGCAGCAGCAGCACAACAAAAATACCAGCACCACCAGCACCAACATCACAACAACAACCACCGCGCCTTGGGGAGGAGAAGAGATTCTCGCTTCCAGAAGCTGGCGTCGCCCTCCTTGAAGAGCGGTACCACGTAGTCCTCCGGGAGGTGCTTGATGCTACCCTTCCCGATGTGCACGCCGGCTTCCATGTGATTCGTAGCGAAGCTTTGCTCCTGCTCGGCGGGGCAACCCCAACAAAGAAGGAGGCGCAAGAAAATATTATTTGAAGTGGACGCAGCCAAACCGAGACAAATGCAGCACATCTCTACAACAACGTAACTTAAGACAGAGAGCCGCCAGGTGGCCACACGAACGACGACGACAGCAACAACCTCAACAACAAGAAAGCTCTTCTGCATTCTTGTGGACACAACGAGACTAGGAGAACAGCTTCTCCCGTGTCCACCAACACAAACACGACCAGCAAGGACACACGCGTCATGCTTCATGGAACACAAGACACCAACCGACACACCCTCATGCTACCATACACACAACCAAAAACTTCGTCGTCAACACGCGAGGATAAACTTGATCAAATCAAATCAAACACACACACACAAACACACACACACACATTTTGGCCCCCTTCCAGGGACCTTGATTTTTACCCGCTGGCACTGACGTCTTTTAATTGGTCAGCCGGTTAGCGCGGTCGATGCTAATAATAATAAAAAAAAACACACACACACACATTTTGGCCCCCTTCCAGGGACCTTGATTTTTACCCGCTGGCACTGACGTCTTTTAATTGGTCAGCCGGTTAGCGCGGTCGATGCTAATAATAATAAAAAAAAACACACACACACACACACACACCTGCTTGTACCCCGGGTAGAGTAGGTACCAGTCGTTGTGGTACATGAGAGAGAACAGGAACTTCTTCCAGCTGCCGCTCCACCCGTTCACCAGCACCCCCGGGATGTCCTTGTACTTGTCGTTAACCAGCGCCGCGTGCAGGTGCATCCACACCTCCGGGAAGTAGACCGTGCCCCAGCTGCAGGGGGTCTGGAACAGGAGAGCGTTGTAGCCGCTGGCCGCACGGTTGAAGTCGAGGTGCGCTCGCTGGGCCGTCACCTGATTTAACGCGAAATAATGCATGTTTGGGGGAGGGGGTGGGTGGGTGGGGGGTGGGAGGGTACTCAAGTTTTTGCATGCCCTAGGTTTTAGACCATTGACCACGCGTCCACGAGAGGACGGTGGGTGAGGGGGGTTGAGCACCGCTGTCCTGGTGCGGTTTCCTCCGTCACCCGGTGAAGCACTGTAAGGGGGTATCGTCAAACAAAGAAACGCGGGCACAAGCTGTGTGTCAGCACGAGCGTCATCCAAAGCGGCAGTCGTTTGCTCCTTTCCACCCGGACAGTCGTTCCTCGTGAACGCTACGCGAGCAACAGGGTGGTGCAGGAAGCCGATCGATCGCCATGCCGCGCCCCCAAGACCTTGCAAGCAGCAACAACGACATCAAAACAACCAATCCAAACCATATAAATCACACGAAAGAACCACCAACCAAAGAAGAGCTTAAATACAACAACCTTTACAACATAGCGGTTGGACTCCCAGCCCCCTACAATGTAATTCCTCTCGCTCTACAAGCCTCTTATACGCCTCTCTCACCTCCTCGATTCGAGGGGTGTATAGGCTGATACCCGCCAGAGACGTGGTGGGCATAGTGTTAGCGTTGAGCGTGACGGGGTGGGCCGCGTCGGAGCTGTAGCGGTAACGCAGCAGCAGGTGCTTGGACCAGGCGTAGAAAGCAGGCGAGACCTCGATGTCGTCCTCGAGGAAGATGGCGTAGTCGTGCGGGGTGGAGGGGTGGAACGACTCCGTCACGGCGGAGATGAGCCCGCCCCTCTGGATGCGGTGGTGGATCTGCTTGTCTCCGAAGGGCCAGTCCACGCCCTGAAGAGTCCGTTCGACACGACGACGGACGATTGTTGATGGGATGAGATGATCGACGATGGTTGATTTCGGTGGTAATGCCACGGGTGGATGATGGGTGGTTTCGATGGTATGCGATGGATGGATGATGGTGGGGGTCCATAGTATGCGCACGATGGTTGAATCTGACGGTATAGACGAACCAGTGCGACTAGGTAAGGGTGTGGTGAGTACGGCGAGTGAGTGCGACGGGGACCCATCATCAGCCAAAGTGCTTCAGAGCCAGCACATCGTTTGCACGAGCACACCTCCTCAAGAACGCGGCACGTGTCCGTACATGCACCATCCAACGCCTCGAGGTGAGCGGCGGCATGCCATAATCGATGGGGCCACGCCATGATCGGGTAAACGTGATTCCGTGCGAACGCAGCTACCGGTTACGGCTACCTACAGCGCCTACCTTCAATGGCTGTGTGTACGGGTCCTTGCGTGAACATGAACAAGCGCCGCCACACGTCCACGACACGTGTTGATTGCGTCTTTGCCGCACCCGTTCTGCACTCTGCACCGCATACACCCCGCGTGTCGCCTGATACGACACGTTTTTCTCACCATCAGGTAGTCCATAAGCTCTCCATCCGCGTCCACGTCTACATGGAAGCTCAGCTCCACCTCATCGCCCAGGAAATGGCTGTCCTGGAGAGACTTGACCAGCCGCATCAGAGAAGTCAACCGATCGTTCGTGATCACGTGGATGCTGATCTGAAAAACGAGGGAAGAGAGCGAGAGCGAGAGCAAGCAGTAAGATTTCACCGAGAGCGCGCAAACATGGGGAACAGGGGACAACAATCAGTTACATCAGTAATTGGAGCAACAACGCGTATATGCCAGTACTGTGGACATACCGTGCAGAAACCAACGCCCCGGAAAAAAGGCCAAAACAAAGTGAGTTGTTCACCCAGAAATAGTCCAACAGCAACGATGAAATATATTTCACCAACAGCTCGCAGTGCTGCTGACTGTGGCAACTTCATCCCCAAGTTCGACTACGGGGAAAGGTCGGCTGTGAAAGTCACGACGTCGCAACAAGATTCTGGCAACAGCCACCAGTCCGTCACATCAACAACCAGAGGGGTTGTATCCTCCTCCCACACAAACACACACCTTGGGCTGATGCCAAGCGGCGACCATTGCGGGGTCAAGGGCTGGAAGGAAGCTGAGGTACAGCGGATCGTTCGACCCCATCTTGATCGTAGCGGCCGGCTTCTGGACGTCCATCATCCTGGTCAAGCGAATCAACATTAAATACAAATGAGCGGCAAAGGTGATCTAAAACGAACGTCTGTCATCCCGACCAAGCGAATCAAAACCAAGGCAGCAAGCGATGTATGGCGATTGGAAAACGGACATACATCAACATGACCGAACGGACCAAAATCAATAGCCGCACGGGAGATCGTCGTTTTTGAAGGGCCAACTCAACGGTCGACATTCGGAGCGTACGTACCTACATGACTACCGCACGCCCAAGCTGCCACGTCAACACACTCCAACCAAAGACCACCAAATATCTCTGCCCGCTGTACCCTCTGCACAGCAACAACGATCACAGCAAGGAGCAAGCTCGCCCACACCATTCGTTGTATGTGGCTGTTGCGGTCGTCACGACGCGCTCCAGTGCCGCCGAAGACATGCTGCTCCCGTCTCGCGCCGCCGCCGCCTCGGCTGCCACTTGGGCCGGCGACAGGCCCGCCCCCCTGGCCGAGCTCACCATGAGCACCGCCCGCGCCTTGATCGCGTACAGCACCTATGTTAGACATCACCATCACCATCACGATCACCACACATCCATAGATACGCAGCGCGGTGCGGTGCTAGCATTGGATTTGAGTGACATTCTTCTTTCGGGACATAAATGTACTAAATGACTATGGTTCCCCTGTATGCGTGTAAAACCTCGTTGTATTTGTCGTTGTCGTTGCCGTTGCCGTTGCCGTTGCCGCCGTCATCGTTCTCCTCGTATCAGCGTCACGTGTCGTACATATATCCAAGTCGTGCTACGGCTTCGGTCGGGTTAAGAACCGTTCCAGCCATCGACAGAGGGATCATGTCTGATCGTCAAGTTATGTCATGTGTTGCCCCACCTCTATCACTGCTCGTATCCAATCTACCCAATGCGATCCATCCACCAAGGTGGCACGGCGCGGCACATCCTTCACTCACCTCTCGCAGGTTAGCCGTGACAGCCAGCTCGTACGCCGCGGGGTGCGACTTCTTCACTTTCTGCGCCGCGCTCCATCCGTCCACCTTACAAAACACAAACAGGAGAAGGAACAACATCACATGACATGTCGACAACAAACACAAGCAGGACCCAACAACACCTCTCTGCCCACCCACCAGAGCACAAAAGCTAAAAACGTTCCGTTTGACATGACCGGCGGTGTACCACAACGGGATATTGATTGTTCAAGACACCCACATATCCGTCCCAACACTCGCGGAACACGATACCAGAACATTTCCTACCCATGCATCCGCACCGGCGTTCCGTACTGCCATCGTCAAAAGAATGTGCGTTGCATCAAGGCTGGTCAACCTCGCCGTCCCTTGCGATCGCAGAATTGTTGAAAAATAGTAAATCCGTAGAACACTGCCTCGCACAATAATGAACGGCGACACCATAAAATACACTTGATACCAATCAAAAAAACTTTGTCGGGTCTTGCAATATCGTAAAAACAGGTTCATCGATACGAAGTCAGCCAACGACCGCTGAGAAATGGTGTACTGTACATCAAACTCACAGCCTCGCCGGTGGGCGCGAAGACTCGCATGTACTTGAAGGAGCAGAACCGCTTCACGCTGAAGTTCAGCAGCTCCGCGATTCTTGTGCACCTGCACGACAACGGGAGGAGGGGGAAACATACCGCCAGTTCGGAGGTGAGTTTCGGGTCGCGCAGGCGTTTCTATCGTTGCTCTGGAACCCCAGGAAACGGGGCTTGCCCTCACCTACTCGACCTTCCATTGATCTGCTTTGGTTGGATACATTGTGGAATATTCGCTCCGGCAACAATAACTTGACAATACCAATAGGATCACTAACCCGATGGTAGGGGAGAACATGAAGAGCTTCCATCTAGGGCCTCCGAGGCTCTCGTCGGCAGCGCCGTCGATCCACATCAACGAATCCTTGAACGACGATACCTTCACAGATAAAAAAAGCGAAAAAAGGGCGCGAGCCAAGGATAAGTTGGATACAGCGTACCGCACACGAAACCACACCACGCGGCGTGGCCACCTTCACCTCGACCACCATGAGCGGTGTGCTCACCACAATTTCCTCCAAAACCACTGCAACTACCGCCAAACACCGATCAAGCAATGCTTACAAAACAGCGGACAACCACCCGTCACCATTACCACACAACCACCAAACAACTACCGTATGTAGCCACCTCCTCCACTACCACCGCCACCATCAAGCAAAGCTCCAAGCTCCAAGCTCCAAGCAGCAGCCGCAACTTACCAGCGGCACCAGGGCCCTGACGTCCGCCTCGGTGCGGATGATGAGCAGGGCCGCAGGGTCCACGTGCGCCTCCTCGGCGGTGAACATGTCCATCCACCTCATCCGGCTGCCAGCCTTGAGGGCCCCCATCCACAGCATGTCCCGAAGGGGCACGTCGCTGAAAAAATACAGGGTTAGGGGGGGGGAGGGGGGGCGTCAGCGACAATTCAACGTTTCTGGTCATCCCACCTCACCCACTTTTATAACCACCGGTCTCTAATTTCCGTATGGCATTGCCTCGAACGCTGAAGATCCGGGGTCAGTTACACCGAGTATTCTATTGCTCTGAGGCGCATGCCTCCTTTCATTTTTAAATCCGAAGGTTGAGTAATTTACCTAGCTCAAGCTCAGTCAACGAAAACGCGCTTTTCACTCACTACCAGGCACGAATCGTGGAAATAACAAAAAACCTCACCGGGATTCGCACTCACCACATAAGCCGCTAGGCGGTGATAGAGACTACCAACCACCTGCAACATGAAAACCGGTGTTGCACATGCCTGCATCATATTCGTTTGTGTTGGGCGCTCTTCCTCACCTGCTACTGGTGGCCGCGTTCACGAAGGACAGTCCTCTAAACTTGCTGCCCTTGGTCTCTTCATCGTCGGAGTTGAACGGCATCACGTACGTGCCGATGTTGGCGTACTTGCGCAAAGTGTGAGAGACGTGGAAGTCTTCCCCTGTCTCGAAGGTCATCGGCCGCTCGCTCTGCCACCAACGTGAGGTGCGGGAGGGGAACGGGGTTCTCACGATTAAACACCGAGTCAGAAGAGAGGAGCATGGCTTCGACAACAATGGGAATAACAACGGTTGTAAAGCAAGCATCGAAAAAAACAAAACCGGTGCTTGTCGCAGGCGGCGCCCCTTCACGCAAGCAACACCAACCGGAACTCACCCACATGTGCTGCAGCCACTCAGGCCGCAGGAACCACTGACTGCACAGGTAGTCCACGGGCACCGCGTTATCCTGGTCCCAGTAGTAGTCCGGCATATACATCCCGCCATGGCTACCCCACTGAAGACAGACAGATATATCACCACGCCGACAACATCAATCGATCCCGGTCGAAACACGCCGGCACGGAAACATGCAGCATCCCATCATAACCCATGAATTCGCACGAAAAGACCACCGTCGTCCCACGGAAAATACAACATCCGAACAAACCGTTCGTCCAGGAAGCCCATCCCACAGAATCCGTACGGCGGTGCGGTTCGTTTTCGTTGTGTCCCCCGCGTTCGATGGAGGGACAAGAGGGCAGGGCAACACCGTCAAGGGCGGCGGGAGGAGAAGGGAAAAGTAACAAAGTGAAGAACGCTATGCTTATTTTCTTGTTTCCCACGTGAAACAGATTCAAGCACACGTTGCAATGTTGTGTAGGCTGAGAAACCCGGACGAAAAGTTGGCACTTGTTCTATCCTGTCGTGGATGTTGGCGTCCCCTCCACGAGTCAAAAAGCTTGGGCTGCATCAGGAGATAGATGTTCATTTCCCACCCCACACGCAAAGACGGCAAACAACACTCATTCAGAAACATTACATTGCATTAGCATTCATTCGGCATGCATATGAACGGCATACAACGGGTCACAAACCCAACGGTTCGGTTTCTAGCATAAACAGGCATCGCACCTTCCGGTAGGACACGAGAGACATGTCGCGGCCCGGCCTGGGCAGCACCCTGCCGATGCTTCCCAGCAGCGAACTCCCCAGAAGTTCGGTCCCCGCGGCGTGCATGAGTTGCCCGAGGTACTTGTTGCCCGGGATCATGTCGTCGTCAACCAGCCACACGAAGTCCGTCGGCGCCGTCAGCGCCATCTGATCACCGACACGCGGATTAGACAGATAGGAGCCAAGTGAAGGTGGGGTGGGTTACTGTTGAAGGCAAGGCAACGTGTGGGTGGGGGAGGTAGGTTCTGTCCTCCTGGGAATCACCCGAAATGCTAGTTTCATGCAAGAGTATTTACTATTATAGCGAGGCCGCGACGGTGGTGGGACGCAATTTGGACAGGGAAAGTCGCGAGAGAGAAGCTATTAGACTATGAGGTATGGGCATCGGGGGGTGGAGGGGGGAGGCAAGCACGTTGCGCTTTTGTTCCCGTGTCCCAACGCATGATTCTTAATCTGATATATATACTTTCGTCCGGAGCGTACTCAAGCCTTGTCAGAAACAACATTACATTCTCCAGGCATCCACACATCCATCAACAACCGGAAAAAAAGAGACAGACATCGAAACCAAATGTAAAATAAATATGCACATGTTTGTTCGAATCAAACCTATGCATGCAGCGGGAAACAACACCAACCGAACCCGCGAGACCTGGTCAACTTCGAAATTATGTCCGCAAAGAACACCGCTGACCTGGAACCGTCCGTAGAACTTGAAGTTGAAGTCGCTCACGACGAGCCGCACGTTCTTGTACTTGGACTCCTTCACGACCCGAAGGGCGTAGTCCTGGGCGGGAGCGCTGAACACGCAAACCCACACCTCGGCGATGTGGCTAGCGGTCGTCTGCGCGAACAAGCTGTCCAACTGCTCCGTCAAAACCTATGGAAGGAACCAAACAAACACATGTCGTGGTGAAAAAAATCGATACCCGACCGGGAGCAGATGGAAGAGGAACTGTGCCATCGACACAAAATTGAGGGATGGGGGGGAACGTGCGCGCGCGGGGGGAGGGTCAAAACGACATTCCCGTAGTTGTTCGGCATGCATGTTATATGGCTCGTTTGGCTATTCGGCAGCGCGGGGCCGTTCGTGGTTGTCGCCTCGCGTATTGACTGCACGAGACAAGCTTTTGGTTCTTAGGTTGTTTCGAAAAACGACACCGAAAAGGCAAAAAAACAAAAAAGGCCAACACCATCACCGCCACGCCACGAGGGCAAGAAAAACCACCCATCCCTCCCCCCCCCCAAAAATGCCCGCCTCCGACCGTACTGACCTCTCGCATGAAAAGGTTGAGGATAACCGTAACCTTGGGGGCTCCCTTGAGACCACCCGTCCTCCCCTCCTGCGCCCATCGCTCGTTCGTGGACGGCATGCTCATCAGCTCGTCTAGCGATGGCGCTAAGCCCTGCTGTCGATGCCACGCCACGTACGCGTCGAGCTGGTTCTTCTGCCGAAGAAGACCCTCCTGGCAACAAAACAATCAGACAAACGGCAGCGAACAAAAAACCCGAACCAAGCTTAATTAAAGGGCAAGAGAAGATAAGATACAACCGGTTCGCATGCCAGAGATAAAGCTATGCATGGGGTAAAAAGGAAACACACATCGTGGCGATGAGGCTCTCTCTCCCTCCCCACTAGCCGTCGATCTTAGCACTTCACTCCCATCAATGCCCCTGCCTTACTTCGGTCATTATCACTCATCATAGAAAACACCGCGGAGGTATGCGGTAGGTGACACGACGGCTCCTCCTCTACTTGTGCTTTCTACGACAGGTCGGCCTTCCGGCAAAAGTTAATTCCCACGACAGATGTAGGCTACCGAAGGTTTCCAACTACCGCCAGTCACGTCCCGTCCCACCTTGTGCTGCTCAACCGCGCCCGTCTTCTGCTGGAGCGCCTCCTTGCCCTTAACCAAATACTCTTCGGCGTTCTTTGACACTGGCTCGCCGTCCTAGCAGATAAATCATCATCGCAAGTCGCGAGCGGAAGACCACAAAACAAAATAATGATAATAAGAGACGCACAACGTGAGGACTGGCGCGGGGACGAAGTAGCGACGCCTGTCAATGATCATGCACACGCATCCCTCGATATTCGGGAAAGGAACAACGAACGCATCTGTTGCATTATTCTCAACGAGAGCAGCACGAGAACCGATGAGTTCGTAAGTCACTGGCGTCTGTTCATTGGCCAGAAGATTTGCTCGGCGGATCCTCGCGAACCCAAGAAAGGAACCATGCGTTACGGCCGTACACAAAAGCAAGGTACACCACCGTACCAAACAAACGTGCATGAAAGACACTTACAAAGGTACGCAAGGACACCCCGGTGCCTCGGGGTGCTTCTTCTGCTGGAAACGCTCCAAAGAAAGGTGCACCACCGCCGCACAGCAGTACCAAAAAACGGTATATGATTACCGAGAGATAAAACACCACCGCCGTACAGCAACACACACAAGTACCTCCCCATCGTGGTGCTCCTTCTTCTGCTCTTCGTCCTTCCCCCAGAGCTCATCGGGGTCTTGTAGCGAGCCGTCATCGCCGGAGTCTTGCCTAGCCCCCGTCGTCACCGACCCCCCCGCCGTCGCCGATTCCTCACCCCCGCCCCCTCCGACCGCGCCTCCGCCGCCGTCGGCGCCACCCCCCCCGCCCCCTCCGTCGGCGCCACCGATGCCCCCCACCTTGTGAGGGACCTCGCCGAACGATGGTCGCTGCAGTTGCAGTAGTTGTTGTCGAAGTGGTGTGAGTGAAAGGTTGTGTGTCGAGAAACTCATGGGGGAAAAGCTGAACAATGCATACATTGTATGGTGCAAAACAAAATGCTGAGCAGGGAGAGGCCAATGGAGACACACAAACAACAGGCGTTCCAGTAGCGTCTCGTCCCCCACAAGACCCCGACGTGATGCCGTTTCCATTGGCTCGTGTGCACGCAAACGGTTGAAGAAACACAGGAACATCACCGGCACCTGCTGCTGTTGTTACTAGCGTACGCACCTCCGCAGCCTTACCCGACGCCGAAGGAAAGTTGGAGCTCAGCACGGCGCCGACATTCAATCCCAAGAGAATCAACACCGACGCCGCGAGCGCCAGCTGCCAGAGCGCCACTCTCTGCCGCTTCGAACCCGGCCCTTACAAGAGAAAGAGAGAGATAGAACGCAAACAATAGCCGTTGTAAAGTGAGGTTGTATCGCGGGGCAGCAACAGGCAACGTCGTAACGCTAACGCCGCCTGGGCCGACGCCGGTGAGGTCCGTGAAGACAGAGGAGCAGAAAGACGGGAGATACACGTGCATAGGGCGGGAGGGCGCCTAGCACCATGTACGTAACCTCGTTCGTTCGCCGAGGGATGGGACGCCGTCCCTCCCAGTGTCGGGGCCCTTTACAGGTCGTCCGTCGTAAGCATTGACATCACTCGAGGCACCAGGAGGCGGCACACAAAATTTAGGTGTCGGAGGGGAAATAATCATACAAAAAAATACTAAAAAAATTCAAGTAGAACGTGTGCGTATCCACGACACCATGGTCTGTGGGTCGGGGTGAGCGGCGGAAGGGCGAACGACTAGACCCTCGACATGTCGTCTTTCGCGAACGCGGCGAGAGAAAGGTGTTCGTTCCTCAACGCCCACTGAAACGCCGCTCGAACACGCGTGCCTCGTTCGGGGTATTGTCGCTGAAACACCAAGGCGGAGAATCTTTCTTTGCTAAAATTGTGGTACGCATTGCAGATGTTGATGTAGGAGGAACTATGCTTACCCAAGCCCTTCGCGTTCTGTTGCGGGTTCATGCAAATGATAGATAAATGTCGATGTGTCTGAGCAGCACCTGGCGGTATGCAGATGCATGTGTGCCGCTCCACGGGCGTCGGACTGCGCAACAGCCAGCACAAACGTTTGAAATCCGACATACACAAACCATGATGTATGCATGTATCCCCAAATAGTTGGCTGGGCTGCGGTGGAGACGGCGCCTGCCTAGCCGCTGATCGCAGCGCAACAATACTACCACGAGTTAGTTCTACTCGGAAGAAACACTATTCCAAGTAGTGCGCGGCATGCCGGAGAGTGGTGCCCGGAGGTACCATAGCCGGGATAGCCAGGCGGGGGGCTAGTTGTCTAGGCAATCATGCAATCGTGTGGCATCTACTTCGCTTCTTTCAGCGAACTGGTAAATATTACTGCAAGGCGGTGATTCTCCTCGGTCTTGGCGTAATCGTCGCTCCTGTACTATTCCATGTATAGCATACGGCGGCGAATCATCCTCTCTGTAGGGGGGGGAGATGCCATTAATTAATAAAGAGCACGACTGGCGTCGACGTACACACGCAGATTTGAGGGGCACATTAAATTCCGATTTGCTCGACCAGAAACAAACCTTGTTCACACACGCCCACTTTGCAGGCAAAAAAACTGCTGCTGGTTTGGATCAACAACGAACACGATCGTGATGCCTTGCACACCGTCGTCGCCCACGCGAGCTCTCACTCAAGCATGTCGCAATCAATGTACATGGAACATATCGCCGGTTTTTGAAGCGAATACGTGATTCTTCACTGAGCGTGCAGAGGAAAATACCCCCCTTGAAGAAATACACTGGTTGTCAGAGAGACGACTTCTATCTCAAAGCTGCGTCTCGAACCGGACGTATGTGTGTGGTGTGGTACATTTGAGTAGTAGGCATGGACGGGGTTTGTGCGTGCGTACATGCGCATTGTTGTTTTGTTTTTCTTCCATCATTGGACTCTGTCGTCTGCCCCTCTGGCCCCTATCCTCCACTTCTACCGGCTAGACGACCCAACCGGGGTCACATAGGAGGGGGGGGTTGGACCCCCTCCTGCGGTTCCTGCCTGAGATATTTTTATCGCGAGAAGGGTGGAGCAATCCCTTCCCTCGCGACTCATGAAGTCGATCAAGTTTACTAACAATGAATGAGCTTTGCAGCGCGTCGCTTCCAACGGGGACCAGGATATAATAAGCGAGAAAAAACTCACTCTGTCGGGACTCGAACCCATGACCTGGCCCTTAGCAGGCTGCGAAGCTACCCACTAGACCACCGGAGCGACCGGTGTTTGTACATGGGAATGTTTTCTGTCCACCCAGAATCGTTTTCCGTCAAACGGCCTTCCAACAAACAAAAACATGAGGTTATGTTTACTTCCTAAAGAATGAAGAAATCATACTTTCCGGTCCGGTCCCGTCTCGAGGTGAATTCTTGTGCACCACTTGCCAGCTCGCTATTTCCTCAAAAGAACAGTAAGGCCAGACCTTGGGTGAGAGATCCATCTGCTATCTGTGCCCCCGGATTACGGCACGGAGTGGGGGGTGATCACCCTGATTTCGTGCATTTTATTTTGCAACTGCCGAGGGGTTGGGATGTCAGGATCATGCTTGGGGCTGGTCTTAAAATAGTAAATTTCCAGTCCAGCCTATTGTCCACCGGCAAAGAAGATTACGTTACTATCACGCGATGAGGGCGTGCGCCCCGCTACCAGCGTACGCAGTCGCGGCTGCTGGTTCCGAACACCTGACAACACTCACTTCAATATTATTACCGTCGAAACCATACTGCTGTCGGAAGCGTGCTCGCTCTCTGGAATAGATGAGTTCGTGAACCACGCCCCGCACATCGATTGTGAGAGGCGCGATGACCATCGGAGCATGTAACCTACGCACTGAATACCAGGGTAAAAGACAAGGCCTGCATGCTTATGTTCGCTTCGTTCGGAACATTACGTAACTGACCAGCCGGTAATGGTCACGGCGAGGCATACTGAACTGGGTGTGCGACACACGCACACTTGATGCAAATATTTTCCGCTCGAGAGTTGTGGCTGTTCGCTTGAAATCCGAAATTCCCCGCGTCTCGAGAAGGAAGAAAAAACGATGCCCACGACCCTGTATACCTAAAAAAAGAGGCGAAGGACAAACAGCGTTGAGCAGTCGTTCCTCATCGGCAGACCTGACTACGCGTGTACGATGCAAGTTGGACAACCAGCATGGGTAGTGCGATGATGACATGGAAGCCGGGGCGGTGTGGCCGCCACAACAAGCAACAAAAACATGTGATCTCCGGACCCGTCGGCTTTGCGTACAGACAGGGGACGGTAAAAACGCTGTTACAGAGAAAAGGTGGAGCCACCTTCCGATTGCGGAAACACCGTAACTGACTTGCCCGGGGTGCTGTGTGATGCTCATTACCCCGGGTAGGTTTTTGCCAAGCAGCTCTCACATCACGCAGCAAGAGACTGGAGCCGTCTCCAAAAAGCACACAGGTTGGAAACGAAACAACCTAGGGGGTTTGTTGTCGTTTGTCGATTCTGGTTCTGTCGGGTTGATTTTTCCCGTTGGTGGACAACAATCAATGGGCTGGGGGGAGACAGAGGAGAGACAACCTCCTAGATTCTTTCTCCTGGTGTCTCTCTCTCACCTTCGTTGCTGCCAAATATGCCACCTCCCTGCGCATTCCCTCCCTCCATCATGTTACCCGAGCGGCGGCTGATGAAGCTCCCTCGACTTGGCATGCCCCCCTAATCCCCCCACCCCCAGCAGCTAACGCGAGCCTCGGGGTGTCTCGGCACACCCTCGCAGTTCGCGTTAGCGATCTGTCTCACAGCTTTCTCTCCCGGCAATTTGCTGCAATAAGCTCTCGTGTGCGTGCGTGCTTGCGAGCGCAGCGACCAGGTCGTGGCTTCTCCTTGAGAGAGCCGTATCACTGCTGAGTACGGGCGAGGGGAGCGCGGGTCACGAGTCAGTGTCAAGGCCGGTGGCATCACTCAACCTGCCCACTGACGACCCCTCTGTACCATAAAACGGAAGAATGCTGCTCTTACCTCTCTCAATCTATCTCTCTCACTCTCTCTCTCTGCTCTCTCGCGCAGAATAACAGTACGGCGGCAGCAACTGCAGTGCTTCATCTACCCACCAAAGGATAAGCGTGGGTATTCCTACTGCTGTCCCGCCTACGCACAGCTACATTCGCACTTGACCCTCTCGATAAAAGGCTCAACGGTAGAACACATTCGTCGGCATCTACAGCAGCTTCCCAGTAAAGCTGGTCCAGAGGAAAATCTCATCTCTCTTCGAAGTGTCTCTGAGACTAAAAGCGCTAGATATTCCCCGCCAGCGCAGGCCACGCACACTCTTCTTCTGCTAGGCTTACGTGGCCAACTTCCTCTTACCTGCCTTTTTCTCGTGGGGTGCTGTCCAACCTCTTCCCACGCGTGTTGTGTCGTGCGGGTGAAACGAATAGTGATTCTGAGCAGACGTGCAATTCTCTAAACACAGGGGCTCCGTAGTTTGATCATGCGTCGTGCGTCGTGACTGTCTCTCCGCATTTTCTCAACCCGAGTCGTTGACCAGAGAGCGAAACTGGAAATTTATTTCAATTCCTGTGTTTGCCTAGTGGTTGGTGCTCTCACAAATTTTGAGACCAGCTAAAAAGGTAGCGAGACCGGCGGGTAGAAAGAAGAACACCCGTATCGCTTTAGCGACTGGTGGGTTTGGTCGTTCGTTGTTGGGTGCTGCATGGTAAGGCCGTGGCATGTAAAACATGGCTTTGTCGTCGTCGTGAGCGGCAAGGCTAGTTAACACCTTCAAGGACTTCAGGAACAACATCCATGATGCATTGTGTCGTGTCGGGCAGGTCGAAACAAACGAAGCGCCTCTCTATCCATGGACAGAAGCATGCGTTTGCCCATTGTATAGAAGTCCGTCGTTGGGAAGCATAGTTTTTCATCGTTGCTATATTACTGCTGTGCGGCAGCAGTACTGCTGTTCTCTGTATTTGTAGCGGATACCGCCGGACAAATGGGCAACGAAGTTTCTCGTACGGCGGCTGCGCACCAGTCGCACGGAGGGCGCAAGGTGCGAATCAACATCGACTCTCCCTACGCAGAGGATTTCCAGGTGGGTGGGTAGGTGGTCGTGCGAAGTGCGCATTCCTTACCACAGCTGTGTGCCCTGAATGTCTCTTTACGAACCTCCCTGAACGCTGTACTCCGACCCATTTGTTTGCGTTTGCATCTGCATTTATTTACATATTCATACACCAGTCTAGCTCTATAATCCACAAAAAATGGGGAGCCCGTGGTCTCAAAACCCGGCACATACGACGCCGCGCAAGCACATGAGGTTGCCATAATGCCATAATAGAACACCCGACAAACCGAGGTCCCCTAAATCTTCCGTCTACAACTTCCCAACATAACATGCACATAGATACACAAGATGGCTACCAAACTCTCTTGTTGAGCCTGTTGCCCACAGGGGAGATATCGTTGTATGCTGTCTGGGAAACCGTAGACATACAGGTAGCCTTTCGCTCACGCTATGAATTCATTGCTAATCTATCTTTTTCTGTAGATAGAGATGGATTTGTTGTGTGATATCAAGAAAAAAAAATATATATAGGGTACAAACCACTCGGAAAAAGCAAACAAAATGATAGAAAGAAAAGAACAGGTACGGCACCGACCGTTCGAGAAAAGGGCCCTCGGAAACCAATCAAAATAAGACAAGAACAAAAATAAAGGAGGACGCTTCCCACACCCGCCTAAAGAAAAAATCAAAGGGTGACTTACCAGCACCAGGCACTACGCACCAGGGCATGGGAGTAACGGAGCAAACAGGACAAAGAGGCGGCAGTTGGGCAGACCGCCAAACGTACCAAAAGAAAAGCAACAGCAAAAGCGAGATCAAGGTACCCAACACAGCAGAGTAGGCAGGGAGGTCATGAAAAAAGAAACACAGCACAGAGGCCGAAGGCAATACAAAGGACATACATAAAGGAGTATAGCATCCAGCAGGGAGGAAAACAGGGCGCAACAACATCAGCCGGGTACAGAGTTCGCCACAAGTGCTGCCTCGGCAGCCCTACTCGCTTCTACAGCAGTGCCCGGTCGCCGTTTCTTCCCCCCCACCGCCGCTTCCCCGACTCTCTTTCTCTTCGGTCCTGAGATGGCCGTACCCTCTGCTTCTGCTTCCCTCGCGCGCTGGCGCTTCGCGGACGCTCCCGCCTCCTGCCTGTGCCATTTCCTCATGA
>CACKRE030004157.1:41064-83303 GCA_902602495.3 Ectocarpus sp. CCAP 1310/34
CCCCCCCCCCCCCCCCCCCACACACACCAAGGCTCATTATTCTCTCGCGGAGAATGTTCTTAGGACTCTTGACACACAGCAAATCCTTCATTTATTCTTCACAGATCGAAGGCCTCTGCCGCACGCCGAGGTATTGTTGTTCGTGGCACATATCGAGGACGCATGATGCGATACACGGACAGAGAAAGCATCTGCTGGAGTAAATCGCAAAGGTGCTGCTGCTCATTTCTCGTGTGGCGGAACAATGGCACGCCAGTCGAGATTGTCGCTTGTACTCGCATTGAGGGGACCAAAGTAGTAACACTCGGCAGGTTTCCTAGGCTGTCATGCACTGCATGTGGTAGAATGCAAAAACGCTGATAAAAGATGGGCTCCATTTTTTCCGAGCAGAGTCGAGAGGGGTGATGGCAGTGGTGGTAGGGTGATGTGCCTACGGTGGCCAGCTCCCCTCCTGGGGTACGTTTTGGTGTCGTGGGCTTGAAAAGAGTTGTAGGGACTTGACGCCCCTCCCTACCCGCCGGCGTGTACGTGCGCGACAGGGGCGCGACGGCGGGAGAGCTGACGCTGCGGGACCTGAAGGATTGGATCTCGGAGCGCGAAGACGTGGCGGTCTTCCTTTCCAACTTCATCGAGGCCAGGATGATCATATCCAGCCAAGAGGTTGTTTCAAACCGGTGCCAAAGCTTGGAATACGTGTACCAAATTGGTCTGATCACTCCACACGCTACCGTGTGAACCGTATCGGGCAAGAAGAACTGAATTCTCGTGAAGTTAGCGCTGTTTCCTTCGCCTTGAACCCCACTTTGACCTCTACGCTTCACCTCCGTCTTTTGTATCTTAACCTACCGGGAAGAGGCGACTTGGGTGGTCACAGACTACCGACACACGTGTGCAGGCTCCCGTATTTTCATATTGGACCGAGACTACTAACGAGTAGACCACGTGGACAAGAGACGGGCGTACCTATATTCTACATATATTTCCGGGTACGGAAGACGGAGGAGCACAAAGCTTCCAATTGTAGAAAATTTCTGAACCTCCCAGAAAACAACAGACAGGCAGGGGCAAAGGCAGGGGCAGGGGGGAGGGGGCAGACCGCAGAGTAAAGAGGACAAAAAGCGGAGGACGGAGGACAGAGGGAGAGCGATAGAGAAAGAGTGAGAGAGAGTTGTCAGGGATACAATCTGAGACCCTCTTCACAGCGCTGGTAATTCCTTCCGTTCTGCACGAACTCTTTTAGGGCGGGCGAGTAGATATCGTAGAGCGAACGTGCAAAGTCCGGTTTGTCTGCAAAGTAGAGGATTCCATTTAACATAACTAGAATGTCACATGCGCGTGAACGTATGCGCACCATCCAAGTGGCTGGAACGGCCAAGGAAAAGCTCACGGTGAATACATTTTGTGCTGAAAGTATCGCGGTCAAGACTTCTGGTTATGCCTCCTCGTCTGGACCATGGATACCAAAATACGCCAACACAGATGTCGACCAGCCCCTTTGTTTTGTGTCAGTAGGGTCTCCTTCGCACACCAAATGCAAAGAGGCGCGTCACTCCACCACATGAACCAATATATTATTCCTTTCTCTTTCGTCTTTGTCGCTGCGTCGTCTACTGACCGCAAATCAACCCGATCTCCACCGGGTATGCCGGTGCCCCTGTAGCTGGTTGACAGGAGCGTCGCCCTCGGAATGAGTATGTGCAAGCACCCCTCTCCTCAGGTAAATTTCACCGTATGAAGGAGTGTAAGAGTTTTCAAATATCCACAGGTCCGTTCTGTAGGGTACTGATACTTCTGTACGTTACTGGGAGAGTTACAGAGCTGTTTGTGAAATCTCTGTAGGGTACTGGGCGAGTACCGAACGTTCTGTGAAATCTCTGTAGGGTACTGGGGTCTCACAGAACTCCTCTGTAAAATATCTGTATGTGCTGGGGTATCACAGAACTCCTCTGTAAAATCTCTGTATGTACTGGGGTCTCACAGAACTTTTCGGTAGGGTACTGGGAGAATACAGAACGTTCTGTGAAATCTCTGTAGGGTACTGGGCGAGTACCGAACGTTCTGTGAAATCTCTGTAGGGTACTGGGAGAGTACCGAACTTTTTGTAAAATCTCGGTAGATACTGGGGAGAGTACCGAACTATCTGTGAAATCTCTGTAGGGTACTTAGGTCTCACAGAACTCCTCTGTATGGTACACAAACAACGTACCTACAGACGAACCCGGTACTTACCCCGATAGTAGCAGCGTCACAGGACATCACGTCCTGCACCGCACAAAAGGACGTCTGCACCGCATGAAACACAATACTGAACTGATATTATACTCCGAGATCAACGTGGCTCCGTGCATTCTGATTCTACCCCACCCTACAGCGGCGCCACCATTGGTCTTCCTCATCAACTAACTATAATTAATGAAGCTGACACGAAAAAAAAAAACAGTTCGACTACACCTGACCTGCGGTTGCCTTGGCGCCTCCTCCACTCAGAGGTACAGCAATCAAAACCGCGAAGAACGACAACAACAGAATCAACAATCAACCGCCGTAGCTACGCAGCACTAAGCCTCCGTTGTTGTCATTTGGAGCGAAAACGCAGTGCACCGGTAGGGTACTGGGAGAGTACCGAACTTTCTGTAGAATCTCTGTATGTACTGGGGTCTCACAGAACTCCTCTGTAAAATATCTGTATGTACTGGGGTCTCACAGAACTTTTCGGTAGGGTACTGGGAGAATACAGAACGTTCTTCGAAATCTGTGTAGGGTACTGGGCGAGTACCGAATGTTCTGTGAAATATCTGTAGGGTACTGGGAGAGTACCGAACAGTCTGTAAAATCTCGGTAGATACTGGGGAGAGTACCGAACTATCTGTGAAATCTCTGTAGGGTACTGGGGTCTGACAGATCTTCTTTTTAGTGATCTGTCGGTACTTACAGAGGGAAAATACCGCCGGTACCGATCTGTGAGTACCCTACAGAACGGACCTGTGCAAATATCACACGTTTTGCGGAGTGATCAAGAATGGAGGCCGATTCTCCCCTCCCCCCTCTCTACCAAGCGCACACCAAAGTTTTTTTTTGTCAATGGAAGAACGCCCTTGAGAAGGATATGAGGCATACGGACGGACGTGTCGAGTTCCACTTTGATTCTTCAGGGAGCATTGTAAACACACCCCTTGTGTTAGAAAAATCTGGCCATGATATGCTAATGACGAGAACAAGACGAGCAAGAATTTCTGTGTGTGCTAGGCCAGAAAAAGAACGCTCGAGTGTTGGCGGTGTCTTTAGAAGGAGTAGGGACGTTGTTCCACGTTCGAAGATATATCATGGTTGGTCAGACGATCTAGACAATCAACGCATCCGTATCCCCCCCTCCTCCCCCGCTCACTTTCTCCGCTTCACTACCGGTAACACCAGGACGACTCATCAGGGGAGCATACAGACGGCACGGTGGACGGGGCACGGGCGGGAGAGATACTTCGGTCTTTAACTACGTTGGGTAAAACGGAGTGCCTGAGGGCGGGGTTAGAGGCAGTTGTCGAAGCGGATGCGGCGGCGGTCGTTCGAATGCTTTCGGGGAAATCTGGGGCTACAGGGGGACGGGTAAGTTGCAAGCGTGACATTGCCGTCGTCGTTGACGCTCTTGCGTTCTTTGGGGTGACTGCTGGGAATGACGGTGGTTGTTGTTGTAATCCTTGTCCTTTCCGTTTCCCGCTTTCGTCGTCCTCATCTTGGTCGTAACATTAACGGCATTAGCAAAAGGGAGCTAACTAACTTACCTCCCCTAGCAACATCATGCACTAAGAGAGACAGCCTCCCATGGGCTCGTGCAATTTTATCGTTTTTTGCTCGTCCTTTCTTGTGTCCTACTTCTGCCGTTTGTGAACGAAAACTCGAGGACTCGACTTTGTACAACTATAAGCAATATACAACAACCAACAACCAACCAACAACAAACATGGAAATAACCAAATAACAATGATAGAGTGAACGCGTCGATGTGGAAGACTTGGAAGAGCTCCTGAGGTTTTGGGTGGCGTTCAGCGTGATCGACGAGGACGGCGTTGGAAGCGTCAGCATGGGGGACTTGAAGGTACATACACGGTAGAGTGGGACGACACCCGGCCGGCGTTATTCTTGCAACACGACACTGCTAGCAGTGCACATGGAAGTGTCGAATTTCACTACTTCTTTTGGCAGGCGAGAATACGTTGCGGTTATCCCACTTAGCGTTTGGATTGCGTGGATGAAAGAAAAGTTGCACGAGACACTAAGTTTCGGGGTCTCAACGACCGGATCGCTTCAAGCATGGAGCTAGCCCTCTATGGCTTTCGCCTTTACAGCGAAACAGAAACACCACCACAAACCACCCTCCACGGCGTCCGCCTTGACAGCGAAACAACAAGACCACCACAAGCGGTGCACTAAGTTTCGGGGTCTCAACGACCGGATCGCTTCAAGCATGGAGCTAGCCCTTCACTCACTACATGTATTTTTTTACGTAAGGCGGCAGAGACAGGCTAGTCGCTGGCTTTGCATACTCCGTGTGCACAGCAGTAGTGTATTTTTTCAGGTCCTAGAAGGCGTCGGTTGGTGTTTAATGTGTGAGATGTGTTTCGTGCCCAATTTACCACGACAGGCGTTGCTGTGGCTCAGTGGAGGGACGGGGGGGGAAGAGCCGCCGGAAGCTACTGTTCAGGTACACCCATGCGATGCGGTCGATTCTCCGTAGAGGTCGACAGATATTGGTGTTTGGGCACTTCAAAGCGGTAGCAACTTGGGTGGTTTAGGACAACCACAGAGTATGCAAGTGAAACGATCCGACGTGAGAAGTACCAGATATAGAGTTGACTGTTTTTTTACCGGTAATGCGGGGTGTGGGCGTTGAGAACACGTCTACGGCTACCAGAAGCTGTGTTGAATCTAGTTGAGCGCCCGGGCCACTCGATGGTGGTAAAGGGGTGACTGGTCCTGCGGGTTATACATCCAATACGGTACGGTCTGAACAAAAGAAACAATCGGATGGCACCGATACTTACTCTTTTCGTCGTTGTAGGACGGCAGTGTTGTTGGTTCTAGGAGTCCCTGGAGACTAAGACAGCATAACACTTGTTCACGGACTTTGTCGTTTATGCCTGCTGCCAGATGTTCGTGTTGGCGCGGTCAGACCTTCATGTTGGTGGACCCAAAACATCCTGTAAATTACAGCGTTGCTTAAGTTTGGTGAACGAAGCTGGTTCCCTTTTCGCTTCACGACCAACCATGTCATTGCAGCAGCGCGCGTGCGTGAAACCGCTGTGCGTCACCTTCCCATTCTCGGTCTCACAAGGGATTTGTGGTAACAGTTCAAAGGCCTTGACTTGAGACTAGCAGTGAAAAGAGCACGACCGATCCTCCCCGTCCTCATCAACAACGTGAAATACACTCCAACGTGGGAAAACACCCGTGGGAGTGCACCTGTCCTTGGCAAGGTCGGTGAAGTTAGCGGGCACACGTCGAGATGAGCTATCACACCACCACACAAGCGTGTGCCCCCCCCCCGAACCCCCTCGCTGACCATGCTTTCGTTCGTTGTTCTTTCCTCTTGTTTCCATCCGTTGTCGCTGACCTGAAGAAAACGGCGAACGACATCGACGAGAGCCAGGACGGTGTGATCAATCGCATAGAATGGATGCGCTTCACAGCCGTGCTGGAAGAGGGAACAGGCAAGCACACGCCATCAACACGATGATCAGTGCAGGCATTTCCGAAGTACCCCACTGCTTCCAACATTTGCGACGCGAGTGATCCTGATGTGGGGAGGAAAGGGTTTGGGGATGAGGCCTGAAACGTGACGTTTTTTGGTGGAAGGTTTCCAGGAGACATCGCCCAGTATTTCACGCTCTCGCCCGGTGATAAACGTATGGTCCTGTATGCACCTTTACGCACGATAGAAGCGTAGCTATGCGGAGCTCGACCGTGCTTACAATCGTGGCCTGGCTGTCAGCAAATGGTGTTGGTCATGTTCTAGCAGGCGAAACAATCATCACCCCGCGACCATGACGTTGTCAAGAACGGTACTATGCGAGCAACTTTTTTGTATTGTCTCCCTTTGTTCCTTGACGCACTGATGGGACTATGTCTTCGCCACTGCCTTCAGGGAATGTCGGGTATGACGGTGGACTCCTGAAGGTGTTCCGCCGTTATGATGACGATCACAGTGGCAGCATCACCGCAACTGAGATGACCATGATGGTATGCACGTGATTTTGCATTATTTGTGTCGCACGGACACTTTGTTTGGTGCATGTTTCCTGAACGTTTATTGGTCGTCGCTCTCCTATACTTGCGCTATAATCTCCGGTCAGTGGCGACAAAATCTTGAACGAGAGGCGATCAAGCGTCGCTACGAGATCACCAATACCCCCCTAGTCCACAAGTGGGAGGGTGATTTTGTAGTTTGACTTTCAAACCGCGGATTCAGTCATATGAAGATAGCGATAACTTGTGGAAGGTTCCAGAATGTACCACTGGGGTTGTCCACCGTAGGAGGGTGTGTTGCCATTACGGCACCCCTGGTGACAAGCGTAGGGTAGGGAAATTGATGCCAAAACCACGCACAGGTGGTCCATCGGATTGCTGCGTGCTTCAGTGTGCTGGTGTATATTTTTGTTGTTGTGACATATCGTTTCGCGTTGCTCTTTTGTTGTGGAGACAGGTGCGAGACTCCGTAAGTGAGGCGATAGCCGAGGCTCCAGATAACTGCTCCTTGAGGCCGGACATGGAACCGGTGGTGGAAACCCTCGTCAAGGACGTTACCCGAGACCTTGTAGCCGTGAGTAGCGAGGTCGCAAAACATAAGCGCGCCTTTGGTACCTTGACATCCTTCTGAAGTAAGTCGCCTGTTGAACGCACGGTTCAACCAGACATTGTGCTGCACAGATTTTCCTCCGTAGACCAGTGATTGCGGAGATCCTTAACACAACCATGGTGATAACGACACGCTTAATCCGCATTTTGATGGTACAGGTTATGGACGTGACCGGCAGCGGGATGCTCGGCTGGACTGAACTCAAGAAAAACCAGGTATGATGCTGCTAGACTAGTCTACCGTAGGACGTGGTATATTCGCACGTGCCATCCACGCTGTAGTTCATTCAAGTGGGCTCGACCCAATGACTACAGTAGTTGCTTCCCTCCCTGGCAGCAGCTCCGCTTCAACTGGTCTGACTGCATCCATTTTCGTGTGGTCTGTGATTTGGGAAGATCGGTAAGTGCTGTTTCGTTCCATCACGGAGGCGTAGACGGAGTGTACAACGGAATGCTTGGAAACCCCCGAGCATACGCCGACCGGGAAGGAGAAGGGTAGAGAAAAGAAGAAGAAGAAGAAGAGAGAGAGAGAGGAGAGAGAGAGAGAGAGAGAGAGAGGGAGGGCTCTAATTAACGCTGATCCTGACATTCACATGAACGTTGGACGCTGAAAGGAGCGTAGACGGACAGTTGTACCACATGCACAGGCTCCAGCCCATTTTCTCGGTCATTTTTTCGTCTTTGCGTCGCCCTCCACCCCCTATACCCCATAACTTGCCTGTGAAGTACCAGACGTAGGTCAATCAAATCTAAACATGATGCGAGCGTCCATGGGACACTCTAAATTCATAACGAGTGCCCCCCCCCGGGTATTTCAACAATCGCCGACGATGCATGCCGCCATCAATCATCAAACAACATGACGACTGCCCCCCACCCCCACCTCCTCTGTCGACAATGTAACGCCATTATCCCTCCTGAAACGAGAATGACAAAGACCCTCCGTTGCTTGCTGTACCACACGTCAGACTGTATGTCGGTGATGCATCTAGCTCGTGTAACTTTCTGCGTCTATCTGACTCCGACTAATGGTGCATTGTGGACCTCTGTTCGGCGGGTGTACGTTGCGGCGTCAAATTTATTTCCTAAAGACCCTGGTGACAGCTCGCCTCGCCACCTTGCGCGAGTTTGTGTTCTCGGTGGCTCTTCAGCGAGGCGGCACGGCGGCGGCGACGGCAGACGCCCCACCTGAGCTGACACGTAGCAATTGTAGCACTAGGCCAGACAGCTTGTAGCAAGGGAACTCCAAGGTTAATAATGGAATTCAGGTCGCTTCCGGTTACCAGGGATGGCGGTGGTGGTGACGGCAAGGACGATGGCGTCAGGGGTAGGGATGATGGTGGTGGTAGTGGCTGTGGTGAAGATGGGGGCAACAGAAAAATACAGCGCTAACCCGAGCGTTCACGGCAGCGAACATGGCGAACACGAACAACGTCAACACTATGCATAGCTGCGATACTGCGTTCGCTGTGTGATCGCTATGATGAAGGTGTACCGATGACTTTAGAGTGAATACTGACCGCTGGTTTGTTTAGCAAGCCTTGAGCGCGGTGCTTCACGAAGTGAGGCTTTATCGAGTCTATCCGACCGAGGAGAGAACACAAGCTCTTATGCCATGTTAGCCGAAAGGCCTACCAAAGCAATTGCCGCAGTAGCTTAAGTGACAACCATGGTACAAGCGTGGTGGCCAGCTGTTCCTATTCAGAATTGCTTTCGTTTTTAGCTAGTGGTGAGCAAGAGAGAAGGTTTACCAACGGACAATTCTACTCGCAATTATTTTCCCGTACAAGTCACGTAAATCAAGCAACGAAAGGGTTCGATACTTACTGTGACGAGGAGTTATCTCAAAACCATCCCCCGTGTTCTGTTGGGCAGGGGCAAGCAGGAGATGTACTGCCACAGCCAGCTGTCGTCGCCGTCTAAGGCCGACGACCTTCCCCACGAACTATCAAACGGTTGCGTTTTTTGTTGATTTTCGATGTGCGTGTTGCCCCTTATAAACCGTGGGACGTTTTGGCGGTACGTAGATGAATAGTATCTACGTACAGCAGTGCCCTCATCTCCTTTTTCACATTCTGTTACGACTAGGAAAGTCAGGCGACAGGCGGTCTCCCCGTTGTACTTTTCTGAGGAATTACATTGCCTCGATTCTGCAACTGTTCTGAGCGGCATTTGTCGCACAGAGATCAGGCGGTTGATGGCATCGTGATGCGTTCGGTGAGTTTGGGGCGAGCAACAGTTAGTTCCAGTGGTTTATCTTGCAAGGTACAGGCTATTTTCTCCCTAGCTACAACAACGACCTTTGAGAATACCCTTGCTCCGTTATGAGCCAAGGTCCCTGACTCCGATCTTCACTGGTTGTATGTGCGTCAGTACCGTTAGGAAGATACCTATATCCAGGTTTCCACACCTTCTGGTACTTCGAAAGTAGAATTCGCTGCCTATCGATCTTCAACTCGGTACGTAATAGAGAAAGACGACAGGTGGACAGTAGTAGACGCAAGATTCAACCACATTCAGCCCGCCTCTTCCTCGAACTCTTCCTCTCCATACTCGGAGCTTGCGTTATCTCCAACAACAGCCTCCGTCGTACACCCAGGTGTCTCGCCACTGCTACCCCGTTTCCCTCCAGGTGCTACCTCGTAATCATTGGCTTCAAAATCCTTCTCGAAGTCCTCTTCTCCATAGTCTGAGTTCTCGCAATCTCTGGCTACCCGAGCTCTCCCCCCCCCCTGCGCCTCCTCCTTTTCCATCTGCTGTTGCTCTCCTTCATGCCCCCAATTCACCGCCGGTGCTGTTGGCTCTAGTAGTTGCTGCAGCTGCTGTGCCGAGTACCCAATACAGGCCTCACCAGAGCCGGAACCGCGACTGGCGATTTCACTCCCACTGACGATTTCCGCGTCTTCGCAACTAGTCTTTACGTCGTCACAGAACGATCCCGTGCCTCGCCCGAACTTTTCTACCTCGCCCCCATCCCCCCCCCCTCTACCATCTGGGCCTTCAATGCGTCCCGCAGGGGTGTCTTCCCCAGGTTCAGCTCTCTCCCGTAGCAGCGCGGTTGGTGCCGTCGGCTGCAGTAACGGTGGAAACTTGTCAGGATCAATCTTCTTCTGGTCACCAGGTGTGCTCCCCGCTCTCCCGTCGTCTTCCACCGAAATCTTACCATCCCTCTGCTTCCCAAATGGCTCGTTTCTCGCAGCACCATCCGTCGCCTTGCTACGTACTTGCCTTCGTGCCCGCTCTTTGGCTTTTCTACGCGCCCGCACTTGCAGCTTCGTACGGCTCGGCTGTATCTGACGCTGCTCTTTTTCTTTCCGATTCTGGGTTCGTTTGGCGTCGAGACCGACGACAATCGGCGGCGTTTCTTCACCACTCTCTTGTTGAACTAGTGGTGGTATTGTCAGACCCGAGGAGTGGGCCAACGGCGCCGTCTTACTCCTACTTTTGGATGGTCCCAGTGAGGTCCGACCAGCACCTGCAGCCTTCCTTCTTGGTGTTGAGTGCGCACTATGAGAGACACCACCAGTCTTGGCAAGCATTGATTCCCCACACGCATCCTCCCCGTTCTCTTCCTGCCGGCGAATCTCCGCTACCGGATACCTATCCGCCCACGTTACGACCGATTCCCCGCGACCGCCTCTCTCTCCTCTTCCTTCGCCGTTTTTTCGCACTTCTTTGTAGTTGTTGCTTCCACAAATTTTGGACGAGGACGAGGACGAAGCCCTCTTGATTTTCTCCCCATTTGGAGCAGCAGCAGCCATGGCGATGGCGGCGGCAGCTTCAAAGCTATCTATGAGGCGGGACACCACGTGCCGGTCGGCGCTCAAAGACTCCTCCAGCTCGTGCTGTCGATAAGAAGTTGTTCCAGAGGAAAAAGCGGTTGTGGGTGGAGGGGTATCTGGGGCTAGACACTTCGTACACCTTGTTGAAATGTTGTTATTTCGAGACCCAGAAAAGATGCAATCGAAAAAGCACTCTCTCAGAGGCCGTGGAAGAATCGTGAGAACAACGCACCGACAGTACCCGCAGCACGCAAAGGGTCATTACCGTATCTACCGTTCAGCGGTTGGCTTGTAGGCTACCTGTACTCGGCTCTTCCAGCCCGGTGGCTTGCGATTCCGTCTAGCTTTCCCAGCTTTCGCAGCCTCTTCTTCGGCATCCATGGCTCTCCGCGTGGTCTATGCAGTCCGAAATCGACGGGTGCACAGAAGGAGGTGATGACGTCGGGCGTTTGGGAAGGCATGGAGAGATGCTTAAATTTGGAACAGGTTTTCGCCTGTTGTACTATGCCTTACGTCCCCAGTTGACTTATCTTCGTCTACCTTCCCCGCTCTTGGTGTTCATGCATGTCACTCGTCATCGGACCATCGCTTGGACAAAATAGGAGAATCAGAACAAAACTACCTACTCGTTGACGGACTTGTGGGTGTAGAAGACAGATGCGGGACGGCATAGCACCTCAATTCGCTCTCGTTCGATCGTGCTGCAAACCATGTAGCAAACGGAGCAGAGTTGAACCGGCTTCTCCATCATAGAGAACTCAGCAGCGGATGGTCTCCATCGTAAGAGGGCTGCCCTCGCGTTTAGTACCTGTTGCAAAAGTAGAGGTAGGTGGGGTACGGGAGTTCGTCCAGAAGAGCGGCGGGGTTCGTGTGGGTAGTAAGTGTACTTTTTACCGCGAATGGCAGAGGTACTGCTGCTGTGGTTCCATGCACCCCCGATGTCCTTCTTGTCCGGAAAAGGTTTGGTTTCCGCCCACAACACAGCCATTTCAGTCTTAACTATGAGGTGCACCTCTATTATCGCATTTGGGATGCCCATGCACACCTTCCTCGCCATTTAGGCCGAGACAGGTGAGAGTATTGTCGGGATTCCTCACAGTTTCAGTAGTATTTGTGTAGGGCGATAGGGGTATTCGCCAGGCGGGTGTGATACGGACACATGAACACGAATTTGATCGTATTTCACGACAGTATTGTGGACAATATCAGAAGCTTGACACAACCCGGAAACAACCCACCAGCCGAAAGAGCACTGTCCGAGGGGTCTCCACGGACAAGGCGTGCTTTCTTCTCCCCACGATATCGTCCTCCTTGCACTCCGTTCCGTTTCGTCCATCTCCACCGCCAGTGCTTGACTTTTCACAGCCCCCCTCCAAGCCACGATTTCTCACAGGCCTCCCGCGGTCCCTTTCCGATGGTTGAGATACCACCAAAGAAGCCGTCTCGACTTTGTCAAGATTGCTTTTCTTGTCCCCCGTAGCGTCAGCAGACGCTTGACGCTGTCCACCAGGGTGAGTTTCGCAGAAGTCACCGGCACATCTGGTTGTCCGTCCAACAGCAACATCACCCATGTTATTCATCAATTCTTGAACAGTTGTGTTTATTCACGTTCCGGTGTTCCGTGAACACAACCGATTCCGACACATTCCAGCATTGGTTAATTCGTCGTGTTGATCTTCAGAACCAGTTGTGAAAATCGATCTCAACATTCAGGTACTCGAGCACTAACTGCTCAGTACCAGCAGCTAGATGGCAAAGCCACAAGGCGACCATGGTTGTATTTATGTACAACAACCCGTTCGTTGTGGATGGAACTCTGGTGGCCTGTTTGGCGATATTGACCCGTCATGGTAAGCGACAATTCTTACCTCCAGTATTGGTTGAGCATTCGACGTGCTCCTCCATCGCCCCCTTTCGGTACCGATTTCTTTCGCTTTGATGCTCCTTCTCTCCGCGACAATAACGCCTTCTTCGTGCTTTCAGCAACCATTGAGGGAGTTGGCGGCCTGCTTGGGCGGCGCTTGGACTCTGCGACCGCAATCATCTTCTTCGAAGGCTGTTCAGGTTCATGATGCACAGGACAGGGAGAGGCCGACGGCCGAAATGCGGGGGTCGACACTTGAAGAGCGGGGGTTGCTCTGGGGGTAATGAAAACATCGGTTGGGTTGGACAAATGATGTAGTCCTCAACTCACAGGTCCTCCACTGACCCCATGAAATCCGCAAGATATTCGTCGAAACGATAGCTCAAGCCAACATCCGCGTACCGCCCATGAACACGCGGTGCTCAATATGAGTTTGCGTACCTCGACGAAGGATAGCTCTTGCGTGGGGCCCGCCGCAGAAACTCGCGCTCTTAGCTCGTCCGGGTCGCCGCAAATGTGTTTCGGTGGGATGCGGCGGGTGCTTCTACTCACCTGCCCAAGGTGGGTCGGTAATCAAGGAAAGAGTTGTAGATTACACATTTTTCTGTCGCATCGCCCTCGCAATCTGGCCTTCCCCCTTTCCCCTGGACAGTATCGTACAATAGATTCTCTCCCAGACTGGGGAAACTCTGTCACCCAGATGTCCGAACTGGTACTCTTCGGAAATACGTCGACGATGAGGCGGTGACAAGTGTCAAACGTTGGGTTCAACCTCCTTCCGCATCGTACCGTTTGTTCATCGGCAAGGATGACGAGCTGAGGGGAGGGGGGCTCTGTATCGCACGCATCAAAGAACGCCCCTAGTGTTATATTGCTGCGTTGACAATAACGTGCGTTGACCGGTGAGTTGTATCAGACAGTGAATGTTTCACCTTGGATTCCACCTCTGCAAAAGCGGGCGGTACTGCCTTTGCCACGGCAGCGTTTCTAAGGTCGGCCTCGGTCTTCACACCATGGACCTGTTCGCGAGAAAAGGAGGAAAAGGCTTAGAAATGGCGAACCAGACGAGGAAGGAGCTAGGCAAGAACAGGGAGGGACACGACTCCCCCTGTATTGATTCAAGGTGACGCCATCGCACAAACAATGCATAGCGCTTGGCTCACACCTGGCCTGGAGGACACAACAGTGGGACGCAGCGTGCTCTCGACAAGTTTGATTGTATTCCCATTGTCCAGATAACTCCACCGGAGCCAGTCATAACGACTGCCACCATCATAAAACAGGAGGCATCCTCGATATGCGCCCCCCTGTATTGGTCGTTCGAAAGAAAACTGAGGAGGAACTGATTTGGTTGCGTCACCGGGGAAACCCCCCACTACGCTGGAGGGTCTCGACGCGTCAACAAGTCTTTTTTGAGACACACATAATGAACACCCTACACCTCCTACTAGCCACCAATTTTCGCACCTCGACGAGATACCATTGCCCATCGTCTTCATGTACCGCCCAGTCCGCCCACAGTCGCTGCAGAGTCGGATCGTACGCCTTTTGAAGGACCTGTTTTATTTTTCAACCCAACATGAGTCGGGCTGCATGTGTAGTCCTCACACCCACGGTAGAATACTCCGTTTTCTTCGTGGATACAGTCGACGAGGCCATTATTGTGATGTTGGCCGCTAGCGCTGAGAGAATCGTTAAGTAGTCGTCCGATTGTGCTGTGTTTCTCATGCTTTGGTCTCCGTACTTTAACGGTTCTCAACATCGAAGCGCGTCAGTGCCAGCAAGACATTCTGTCGCCGGTGTACGCCGGTGTACGATGTACACCTTTCACCATTGAACTACCTAAGCAGCTCACCGTCGTAAGCTTTTCCATCTTAGTTGCCGCTGTCGCAACTACCCCTTCCTCCACCTCTGTAGCTGTGAACGGAGTTGCCGAGCCTACCCTCACCAAAGGACAGAAGTGCGCTGACACGTTGGACACATACGGATACCTGTACGACACGCGACAACGATTGAGTGGTGATGTGGTGATATCGAAAACAAAGGGCAGCCTACGTAGGCAAGGGGTAGGGCTGAGCCGAAAGCTGAACGATCGTCGTCGACGTACGGGTTGGTCCCCATCAACAGTAGGGGCATCGTTTTTCGCTGTTGTCCTACAGTGTGTACGCGTGCAAGGGCCCGAGAAGAAAGAACAACATATTTAATGCCCGTGTTGTCTCGCGACTATATGTGGCCGACGGCGGACGTGTTTGCTGAACGAAAAATAGCAAAACTTTGACCGAACTTGGGGCGCGAATCAGAGGAAAATGATTCGCTTGAAAAAAAAACACGCACCGGCTCCTTATTTTCCACAAAAATAGTTTTTTCCCCGTCTTTCTCCACGCTGCTCGGTAAAACACCGGCCCGCCCAAACAATAATCCTCTGCCGCCTCCACCACCACTGTCCCCGGTCTTCGTTCACGCCTAAATCGACTATGCTCGCCCCTATCATTCGAACGTAGATTTTCCACGCCGCCACGGGGCTGATGCTCTCGTCTGTCGGCGCTGTATGACCTGCTCTTCGTGAAGGCCTGCACACAGCAAGCGTCTTCGTCGCCTACGGGTATCTTGAAAGTCTGAATCGGATGTTCCCCCCGTCTAGGGACGCGAGAAGTGACATCACCGCCGCCCGTGGGCGTCGTCTGGTCAATTTGGGCGCAGCTTGCCTTGGTGTTGGCGTTTCCACGAATGTGGGGTGGACACCACCTGCCCCTGGCCATGTCTCTTAGGGCTTCGAGCACTTCGGTCTCTGTCCAAAGGGATACCTGTGTGAGCCGATCAGTATTAGGTTGGAAGGATTGGGACGTAAGCAATAGTGGACACGATTCTTTCATTGATGATGCATGGACAACAGCGTGTGGATTGGCAGTTGTAGAACTGCCGGTGGCCCGATAGCTTTCATCCTGACAGTCAAGTATATTTTTTTTGCATGAAGTAACGAAGAAAAGACGTCAGGCCAGATATTGGAATGCAATTCCCCCACTTGCTGGATTAGATTTTTCGCTGATCAGAAATAGTCTGACTAAGTCCGTCTGAAAGCACAACCGTTGATCGGGAAACGTCAAACAAAAAATTGGTTGCTGATGATAGTGTCCAGACAACGTCGCATGCGGAGACACGGATGTACGTGCGATGAACAGAAGCGATGGCCTCACCACCGTCAGTCGTCGTCCTCGACAATTCCCTCCTCGACTTTTCCGCCATTTTTCCTCGTCGCTTTCGTAGCCCCAAATCTTCAATAAAGCAAGGGGGAGTGTGAGCTTGGATCCCTCCCCCTTCCGCGCCCAGTCACTGCCGTCGACTCTCCCTTCTCCCCCTGCCCATCCTCCTCCTCCTCCTCCTCGTCTCCCGCATTCGCATATTGCCCGCGCGGCGCATAACAAACCGTCCCTGCCGTCGATAGCCCTGGTGTGTAGTCGATGTTGAACTGGTGGTCGTCCCTTAAGGGGATGGTGATGCGTACTGAGACCAATCTTTGCCCCTCTACCGCGGATTTCCACTGAAGGGGAAGGCGGCATTGTGCCGCCGCCGCTATCCTTGTCTTCTACTGCCAACAAACCTCCACGCAATTTCGTTCTTGTGTCGTTTACGTTGTTAACTTCATCAGAGATGATGACTTCCGCCCTCGAGAAGGCCCAAAGCAAGCCCTTTCCGTGGTGCTGAGAAACCGACGCGGTTTGGCGGCGGCTCGTTTGATCTGGTGCAACTGCTACCTCCGGTACTGCCGTATTGCTGCATCTGGAAGATACTCGCGCCGGCGCCGAGAAAACCGTGTCAGGAATGCAGATATCCTCCACGTCCGTCGGAAGTAGAGAAGCCCACCACCAGCATGGCCTGGTGTTGTGAGTGATGTTTGCAGCGTCCACAAGTGTCATTTTGCAACAGAACGATAGTTGAAAACGAACTAGGAGCGCTACTCACCGCAGCGAACGAGACGAGGCAAGAAGGTCAGAAACTGGTTGCTGTTCGGGGGGGGGGTTGCTGCGAAGCACAAGCTGACAGATAACTACATTGCTCTCCCTCACACCTATGATTGGGAAGGGCCTTCTCACAAAGATGGGGCTGATCCGTGTCATCGACCTCGTTCGCTCGGGCCTTGTCCAGGGTGGTAGCTTCGAGTATGTCTACTACAGGTCCTCCACCTCCTCCCTCTTCGTGTGGTGTGTGCCTAGGGTCAGGTTCCGCCACAAGTTCCTCTTTTCGGGTTTCAGGCAGTAGTTCTTCACGAAAATTTCCTCCAATTTTGGCGGGCTTCGTGTGAGAGGGTGCCTCCTTGATTGACAAAGCAGCTATGCTGCTTTTGTCGGCACCATTTTTTTCGTATGCAACACTCTCGCCCTGTTGCGCGCCCACTTTGGCCACCTCCTCCTTGTTCTCCACATCTTCCTCTGCGGGAGGTGGACGAGGGATTTCGTCCGAAAGGAGCACGTCGAGTACCTTCAGTTTCTCCGATATTACCTCTTGCCTCCTTACCGCCGCCTCCTTTCGGCTGATTCTGTTGTCCTCCGTTGGGCTGGTCATATTTCCCCCGATACCTCGCCCAACTCCTGTTCTGTTCACGGACTTGTCCTCTTTTCCCCGTCCGATTCCACCGCCTGCACTTGCAGCAGCAGCTCCCCGCTCGACTCCGATGTTATTGCCGACTTCATCGCAACCTTCACCGGGGGGTAGCGCCTGCCGGGATGCGGTTCGTGATGACGTCATCACACCTACCTGGCTGAGATCAATTCCAAATCGTTCGAGGGCTTGGTCTCGGGTTAAGCTGGCGTCGTCATCGGATATTCCGCCACCTGGCTGGTTCGTTTGGATGTCGGGCCTATCCGTTGTTGTCTGGAGCTCCGTTCTGGAACATTGACACGAAACAAAGCGCGGTTTGTAACTATGCAAGAATAACGCTTTCGCGGGACAACTATACCAGCCCACAGCACTCTGGTGCACCTGCTTGACCTGGACCGAGAGTTTAGGAAGGTTAATATTCTGTCGACCGCAGAGGTCGCAACGGTAGCAAGAGGATGGTGGTTTAATCTATGATTCAGGGTGAGATGCTACAGTTTAGTCCGTGTTTCGCTGACAATAAGGCCCAAACATGGGGAAGTGAACCTACGATAAAACTTATGATACAAATTCCTTCGTTCTGTAGGCACGTCGAGCGTGATCCTTTTTCTTTGTGTTCTGCTGCTGAGAGTGCACGCAAGTTGATATTTTCATCCTGGTGAGCGCACGTAGCCGCAAGCCACACATTTCGCTTCTCACCCCTGTAAATCCTTCATCATGGAACGCCGAGTGAACCGCGCGGTGATTCCCCGCGACTTTGCAAGGCGCCGGGTGTGCTCCACGCCGCGGGCAGCGTCGACTTGATCCTGGAGGCATCGCGCAGCGTTCCATCTGTACACGCTCGCGCGGTCGGTGATATTTGTTGTTTCTGCAATGCTCACGGCGTTCTGATATCGTTGCACACCGTCGGCATGTTTGATGTATTGTAGATTGAGTATTGATGATGGCTAAGGTTACTCCCAACAAGCAATGGCTCATGTAGGTTGCAAGAGCGTTCGCCAATCAGCAAAAAGTCTCGCGTCTCCGATGACCTTGCATTATTCAAATGGCTCTATAGGAGATCAACTCCACACCCAAAGCATTGCACGGGAATATCGAACAACGGATAGCGATCTTGGCGGTAAGTGCCGTTGTGTTTATGCCGCACCGAAGTGGAGCACACGTCGGACGCGCCTTTCGGGAAACTCGTGTAACCACGATGGCACCTCGTGGTCCGCGATGATTGTTCCTCTAGCGCAGCCTCGAGACCAACACACGGTGCTGGGGGACCGTAGACCAACCTGTTTCTGGACAACTGTATTAGCATAACCTACGCAACTCAGGCGACGGCACCTCGGCAGGGATTCTTCTCGGAGCCAACATTTGTTGTGCAAAGCGCAGTAGTAGTCCGAGCCATTCTCCAGCTACGTGTCTTTGTTTTATAAATGAAGACACCTCTGTGCTTGGAGTTCACTCTGAACGTTATCATATACGTAGGCTTAGACGATGCTTTTGTGGGTTGGTGTCCAACCTTGAAGCTACAGCACGTAGTCTTTTAGGCTAGCGTGTCTTGTGCAGACTTCGTGCAGAGCAGCACATGTGGTTACCTGTCGAACCCGACGTTTTCGACACCGCCTTCGACATGGTGAATCGCACGGCGATACCGATCCTGGAGAGCTGTTTCTTGACGAAGTGACCTCGCCCATGCTTCGCTGGGAGGACCTCTAGACAGCTTCCCGACCTCCACCATGATTCACTCGCGCCCACGTTTAGTTCGGGTGGCCTGGGAACTTCAACGTGCTATATTTATGCATGCCCCGTGTGTGTCAAAGCCGCGTTGTGTGTGGAATTTCATCGAACCCCAAAGCGTAGTCTATACATATCTGAATTTGCACAGAACCGCAACGATGAGGTCAGTAGTCAGTACTCTGTTGTGGCATGCTGTCCGGGTCCAGTTGGAAACAAACTTCACGACAGGTTCCAACTTGTTCCCATTCGTCAAAAATCTGCCGCATCGGACAGCACTTGATTTGCCACTTTTGTTTGTAGTAGTCGGAGATGGCCGGGACAAAGTTCGTGTAGTCCTGCGTACGTGAAGAGGCATTTCATGGTTGTATTATCACGCGGCAAGACGGAGAAGCGTCGACCTTGTTGTGTCTCGCGTTGTTGGTCGAGAGCAAAAATCGAGAGTCTAGCGTCGAGAGTCGAGAAATCTGTAACCGACGGTTCAGTTCTAACGGGTTGGTTTGCGGCGTTTTTCGGGTCGATTTCAGAATATCGCCGCGTCTCGTGCTCTCATCGGGAGGGGAGAGGGAGGAATTCCATACACACGTCCCGACCGGGTAGCCTCGGTAGAAGCTAGTACCGCTGGCTGAGTCTTATCCCACCATGGATATGCTTGCTTCTTCAGCTCTAGAGGCAGACTCCAGCCTGCCGTCTTTCTTCGAGATGTTCATGACCCAGCAGGTTGAGCAGAGCCTCAAACCGGCGGCGAGGCATGCGCACAGGTAACTACGCCCCCAAGCTTGGCTGGATTGTCTCAAGAGTGTATTTTAGGCGACAAAGAGTGAATGCCCCTGTGTGCATTTGTTTACGGAAGTAGTCTAGCTCATGGTACCAATACCAGTGAAAGCCATGCGTAGGGCGAGAAGTTCAGATTGGTGAGAGTCAGATCTGAGATGGCACGAAGGATGCGCCCTGCAAGACGACCCGAAAGCCCCATCGTGGACGCCACATATCTAGCAGCTCTGCATGAGTATATACTCGCCTTACATTGGATGCGTAAGTAGTTCAATCTCTAGCCGCGCAATGGTTGGTTATGTGGGGAAGGTGCTGAACTCTGCACAGACGCAACTGCTGTCATACAGCAGCCTACCAAGGGCCAGGTCATGGTTCGAGTCCCGGCATTGTGAGTTTTTTCTCTCTAAATTAATCCTGGTCTAAGCTGGAAGCGACGCGCTGCAAAGCTCGTTGTTACATAGTAAACTGATCGACTTCATTGTCGACATCGACTTAGCCGTCGCCAGGGAAGGGATTGCTGTACCCTTTTCGCGATAAAAATATCTCAGGCAGGCACCGCAGGAGGTAGGTGGGGACAAAAGATAAAAAGAAGAAAAAAAAAAGGCGTGGGTACCCCCTCCTGTGTGACCCCGGACGGTGTGTCTAGCTAGTTGTAGTGTACCAAGTACGCTGAGAAGTGTAAGTGCACATACGCGGCAAACGTGTAGTNTAAAAAGAAGAAAAAAAAAAGGCGTGGGTACCCCCTCCTGTGTGACCCCGGACGGTGTGTCTAGCTAGTTGTAGTGTACCAAGTACGCTGAGAAGTGTAAGTGCACATACGCGGCAAACGTGTAGTGTGCACCGAAGAGGAGTAAGCAGGCGGCGCCAGAGATGGGACAAAAAAATAAAATACAGCACAGGTCTTGTGGGCAAGGTGAGGCCACAAGTGGAATCCAGGCCGCCAACACCATGCCGCAGTAAGTGATCACCTCACACCTTTATTCACTTAACAGTAATTGCTTACCATATGATCTACTCCAGCACTACTCTTGACTGCGCAGGCATCAAACATCAAACCACGCGCCGCTCTGCTTGTGCCGCTACCACGTGATGCTCTTTGCGATCAGCGCGCTGGCTCTTCGCTGGCCATCACTTCACCGCCTCTCTCCCTGGTTCGACGAAGCTTTTCTAGCGTTGTCTCTTTTGGTCGAGGCTAAATTTCTGTCCAACCACAGTTCTCTCCTGTCAGAGAGTTTGTATGGCCTCCGGCGTTGCCGCTACGGGCCAAAGTCAGGACCCCCTGGTGAGAGCGATGGAGGGATTGAGCATGGGAGAGATGAGGAAATCAGCAGCATATAGAACCGCTTGCAGCAGGTTGAACAAGCACATCGCATGTGTGCGTTTAGCGAAGCGTGAAACTGAAGTTTTTCCTCGTCTTCACCGTGTTCGTTTTCAGGGCCACCAACTCACCAACCCACAAGCTCTGACGCCGAGCACGACGCGCACTTGGCTTTCGACCTTAACGGAGCCGGCTACGGGCAAGGACAAGGGTTGCGGGCGCGAGACAGACGCAAGGCGCTGTTGACGGCGGCGGCTCTCCCTTATTTCTTCGCCAAGCTTGACGCCGGTCACGAAAGGTGCGGCGCCCATGGCCTGACGGTAGTTTGATGCTTTCTAGAACTCCTCTGCCTGCTTTTGGGCACACAAGTCTAGAAATCTGCCCAGAAGGTCGTTTTGCAAGCTCCAAGGGGGTTGACAGAACGGCAGATGGATTTTGTCTCTTTGCCGTGCTCAACGCTAGCTTCGTACTGTAATCCATGAGGATAATCCCAGGCGTGTCGGGTTTGTTTGTTAGAACGAATACGGGCAGTGTTTTGTCGACGACTGTGGCGGTCTGCCTTCTCGGTTTGCCGAGAATGTCCTACTGCGTGTTAAGGAAGCAACCACGGGCATGCTGTCCACTCTTGATTCGGCTCTAGATATGTATCCAACCAAGTCGCAAACCCACAACCCAGCACCAATACCTGCTGTTAACCCGCGAAAAACAGATCTTTGGCAGCTCGGGCATATATCGGCCTCCCGCGGCGTACTCCGCAGGACGAAGAACCAGCGGTAGACGGAGCAGCAACATCAGCAAGGAGGAATAGTTCCGATCGTGGAAACAACACCGATGATGCTGTTCATGGTGGGAGCGATGGCGGAGTCGGTGCCGATCGAGGGGGTGCGCGGGAGTCTAGCTCAAGCCGGCCGGGCTTCTCGGGCTCGGCGAGGAGTGCGAGGGCCGAAGCTAGGCGACGATTTTCCGCTCTCCGCCAGCTGTTTTTTCAGGTGCAAATTAAAGGGTAGATACACTATGCTAGGGCCCAACCCAAGTTTTTGTTGGGGTGTTATTTAGAACAGGACAGGAGAGGGTGTGAGGAAGGGCTAATAATATGAACACCAGGGCTCAGACCGAAGCAACGCATGGCGTTGTACCCTTAAGTTACTCTTGTTTTGGCGCGCGGCCATTTTTCAAATATTGGCACTAGCTGCGATACCCAAAGTTTTTGTTGGCCAGGATATCCTGGACGTTCTTTGTGCAGCATGCTCGTCCATCGTTTTGAACATGTTTTCCGCAGCTCACCTCCTCAGGTTCGCGACATCTGGTCGCTTGCAGGTAACGCTTTCTGGTGGCACATGCTACCAGGCTGCTCGCTATTGTCATACACCAGTGGGTACTGGAGCGGTCCCCACGTTTTGCCGCGAAGAATGTCTCTTTTCTGTCAGAAAACTCAAGCCTTTCATCTTTCGGAACTGTTCTTGACCTGTCCCGCCCATCCACCAACAGGTCTACCCACTCCTACGCGCATCGTACGAAGGGTCGTGCCTTGTTTACCAGTGGCTCTACCTCTTCCGTCGGTCGGCGTTCTTCTCCCCGGCCCTGAGACTTACGGGCATGGTTGTGAGGCGCGCAACGATAGAGGACTGGCAGGAAGATGCTGAAGCCGCGGCGGCAGCGGCAGTGGCGACAGCAGCAGTGGTGAGGACTGGCCCCGTGAATACGGAGGGTTGGGGGAAGGGATTGGGGGAGGAGAATGATGAGTTTACAGTTGCTGCTAGACTAACGGGCGTACCCTCTTCACTCTCACCAAGTTTGCGATTGTTGATTAGCTTTCGCTGTTGTTATTATTCTCGGGCCACTCTCAGAACAATGGCTTCTGCAATTCCGCCTACCATGGTACCCACCTGGCCACGCCTTGCGGTTCTATCTGTTCCAGTCGATGATCATGTCAATTTGGTTTTGGTGTTGGGTTGTGCTAAGCAGGAACCTTCAGCTTCCACGGCGGCGGGAGGGCCGAGTGGTGAGGGTGCGGGCGGTGGCGGTGGCGGTGGCGGTAGTCTTGGAGATCGGGTGGCTCGGTACGGAAGGGTGCTGCTCATAACCGCGGTCGTGGCGTTCAAGATTGTGGAGTGGTGGAATAGGGTCGAGTCTCAGGTAAGAGGATGGACTGGTCATGTTTGCATTGTCGTTTGTTGTCGTTATTGTTGTTGGTGGTAGTGATGGAAGTGGTGGTGTTATCGTGCACATACGTTGTACATGGGAGGGGGATGTTTGTTACACTTCAGTTGTTGCACTTTGTATCACTGGTTCTGTTCTTTGCCTTGGTTTGGAATACTGTCAAGGTTTGTGGATTGTTTTGCGCAGTTGAAGCGATAGACCCATTCGTCAAGCAATCGCTACGACACAGTTTTTATCTCCACCTCGCACCGGAACTCAAGCACTGGAGCCCCCATGATCCCCAATGCACTCGTGCTCATGTAGTCCTCGTGCTCATGTAGTCCTCCAGGTCTTGTTCGACCTCGGCTGTCGTAGGTGCCATACCAGCGTGAATCGATTTTGCCTTCGATAGTTTAGGCTTCTCCTTCACCAGCTTCTTCATTGTTGCCTCCTCCCCGACCCAGGTGATGATGCGCCTGCGATCCACCCCGACAACTTTCGCCGCTCCGGAATTTCCCACTGGTTGACCATCCTCGCAAAGGACTCGCGTGAATGCGGCTGCTTTCAGTTTGAATCTCATGGGGTAGCTCCCTTTCTTGCCTCCGGTCCTCTCGTTGACGAAGTCAGGCTCGGGGTATTTGCGCTTTTTGTGGTGTGATGGTGTGGCGTCGTTTGCATTCCCTTCACACTATGCGACGATGACCTACCTACCCATACAGCAGAGCTACATGCCAGCACTGGCATGGTTGCAGGGGTGAAAGTTGCCGTGGCCAGCACTGGCATAATTGCACGGGTAAAGTTGCCCCGAAATCGCTCGCACTCCACTACTACCCTACTGTAGGTTGCGAGTCATCGCACCCCTGTGCGGTAACGTCGGACCCTGTGCGGAAATCGAATTAAATAATTATGATGCCATTTAATTTTCATCGCACCCCTGTGCGACGACTCCTGACCGTGCGGAAACCCCGGACCGTGCGCTAACCCGCAACCTTACGGTACCCTTCCGTCCCTCCAACAACGCACCAGGAGGGTTCATCGTGGAGGAGATCCCAACTTCCGCCCCCGCCCCCTCCGCCTCAGCCCCCACTAGCCGCGCCCGGGGGCTGCGGAGTTCCATCCGACTCGGGGGCGTGTCCCGCCTGCGGCGGGGCGCGGGTGAACCCGGCCCTGTGCGCCGCGTCCGGGTTCGTTTTCTGCTACGGGTGTCTTTCCGCGCACGTCCGAGAGCACGGGGAGTGTCCGGTGACGGGTTTGGCGTGCCAAGAGGAGGGCATCGTGCGGCTTTTCGATGACGATGAGACGGGAGGAGGGGGAGGGGCAGGGGTGTAGGATAAGGAGGCAACGCCTCGGGGGTACAAAGAGGGGGTTAGTTGTTTAGGTTTTGAGAAGCGCTGCGGCCCAAGGTGCCCCTTGGGACTGGTTTCGAGCTGTCGTCGTTGACGAAAAGGAAAACCGAGTGGAGGTCCGTTGATGCCTCAGTCGTACTAGTGGACGACATCACCCGTATGCACTATTTATTATTTCCAACGACCAGGAGAAGAGACAAGAGTGTGGGGGTGGTTTGCTGGTATTGAAGAACGGTCACTAGTACTTCTGTGGTTTGTTTCCTTATACGACGGGTGGCATCAGCCACGGTGGGCGGTATGTTGGGATTCGACGGCTGGTGACTTGCCATCATTCATTGCTAAAGAGAACAAAGGGAGAGAAAGAGAGAGGAATGTTGGACGCGTTGGCTTCAGTTCCAACCAACCCCACACATTTCGCCGTTCGGGTCCGGACGGGAACACGCGCGTTCTGCCTTCGCGTTCGCTGCTTTGGTTTATCAGGATGTTCAATGGCAACGCCTCTGTCTGAACGGACAAGATCGCGAGAGTTTCTTAGAGAACACGCCTCGGTCATCCAGGACCCACAGCCAGACAGACCGGCGGCGGGCATAAGGAACCCGGCAATATTTGATATTTGTGCTGTCTGTCTGGTACTCTCCGTCATGTACTTGAAAAGACTCCCCACAGGGTAAGGCTCCCCTCTTCTAGGGCAGACCCGATCAGCAAAGGCGGGGGCACAACATGCACTGAACCTGACCCCACGTGAATGACCTCCGCACGGAGGGGGGATTTGTTCACCAGGGGATCGATGCATGCAAACCATATCAAATTCTTGCAACCCCCAACGCCCCTCATCCCCTTATTGCCCCTGTCACGTTGACCATATCTCTGCACGAAGATGTCGGATGGGGGTGTCGGATAGCTTGTATGAAAGGTATGGGTCGTTGAAACACAATGCAAAAGGTTTCGGGTAAATTAGAGCTGTGTGCACGGAGGTTTGAGAGGATTACCGAGGAGCCCTCCTGTTTCGAGCATGTCTTTGCACCCACTGATCCGATTTAGCTTCTAAAATAGCTTGCTAAGATGCTTGAGGCCATACCTACACGATGGAATTCGTTCGAGGTCGATTGGAGCTCTGTGGGCAGAGATCTGCCTGTTGGAGAAATTAAGAAGTTACTCCACCGGTGGAGCGAATAGCATTGCCGATAACAGTACATCCTTCAACAGGAAATAAACAACTTGAAGTCTCTACCGAGCCGCAAGAGACCACAATCCAGTGTTATTGACATTATCAGTGCGGTGCACACGTGTACGACGTCCATCCTTGTGCCAGGAGGTACGACGAGGCTCTAGCTTTTCCTCCGATGCACTTTTGCCTCGTCCTCACCGATTGACACATCCGGTTGCTTGAGTCTCTCTCAAGCCAAAAGAATAAATGCCGTGTCCTCTTCGCACAAAAAGTCCCGCTCGTACGTGTATCGTCCCACATCTTTTGCAGTAAATCAACCGAAGACAATTCGAGAGCACGACTTCACCACTTTAGAAAAACAATATGTCTAGACCGGTGTTGAGAAGTCGCCAGCTACAGTTACAGCTTCACGGCACGGGGCGATGATCGCGTGCGCTTGCCATGTGCGATGCGAGTTCCCTTGAGCGCGAGGTCCGTTCCAAACGACGCGACGGGGAAGGGAACAAAGCTCCCCTTGTACAAAAGCCTCCACAGCCCGGTGTCGGGTGGGGTATCCCCTCTCCCTTCCGCGGCTCCTTTCCGCCCCTGCACCCGCCCGTCCTCCCTTTCAGCAGCAACGGGGTCACCCTCCGCACCCAAACCTGCGGAAGTGGTATTTTCTTCCCGGTTACTCCCGCAGCTGTCGCCACCCGGTGTTACCGAAGCCTTCACTGCTCTGTCGGTTTCAGGTGCCGGTGTTGCCGATGCCGATGACGTCGTGCCGCCGACGGAAGTCGGGGCCTCGTGCCTCTCCTTCTCGGCGGCCGCCGCTGCGCTGTCGGCCGCGACAATTTTTGTCGCAACTGCAACCGCATCCCCTCGTGGTTGCTGCTGCTGTTGGTCCTGAGTCTGCGAGTCCGATGCCGAAGGAGCGGACGAGGCTTGCGGCTGCGACCCTCTGCTCCTATTCTTGTTCCTTTGGTTTGCCTCCCACGCGGGCAGGTCTATGGTGACCTTGAGGAGGTCCGTCAGGGCGGCCTGCACGTACTGCTCGGTTACCTGTGGTTGGAAGTAACGTTCGCGATAGTGTGGTTAGTAGGCACGCGAGTGCCCAGCAAAACTGCGTGAGAGACCTTGGCAATGCCGGAGGGGAAGAAGCGATATTACCACAGCATGTCCAGACGTTTGTATATCGGGTTCGCACCCTCGCTACGGACAACAACAGGACGACTTTTTAAGACCGGAGGTTTGCTACAGGTCGGTCTTCACGTCGTCTATGTCAGCGATCGGCTAGTTGGAGACGTTCATGAGGGATCCGAGGCCGCTTCCTTTAGCATGAGGCAGGCAGAGGCGGGGCTTGGGAGGGGCGGATAGAGTCCATGCCTTCTGCACGCCTAGGGATGATTGAAACGCTGAACCGGCAGTCCGTTTGTGACTAGGTGCGAACTTTAGATACTTGCAATTCCTTTCGGTGCGGAAGGAGACCGGCGGCCGGGAGTCATATGCATAGACTGCGTGCTTTTAACCCCGATGCCGCCGTACCATGAGTGACATCGATGCATCCTCTACTCCTCGCTACCTTACTGTCTAAGTAAACGTGCACGACAAGCGGTTGCCTCTCAGTCAATTCATTAAGTAAGCAGGGGCGGCCGTCGAAAACAATGTTTCACTGTGAGAATCAGAAGTCTCAACTCCCCGCTCGACGAGCATGTTGTGATATGCCCAAAAGAAGGCGGCGTCCAGCTTGATTTCTACGAATGTACCTTGGTGCTGTAGTCGCAGGCAGGGCTGGAGTTAATCTCTATCAGCCACGGCTTGTATTGATCGTCTACCATGAAATCGTAGCCGTAGAGCTCCCAAGATTTCTTGCGGTGTTCCACCAAGTCCTGGACGTCGTTAAAAACAAGCAAGATAACATGGCGGAAACGTTAACAATACCATCAGGCATCGGCTTACCGACCACACACACAACGATGTTTATTTAAACGTTCATGTAGGCCGGGGGAATGGAGTCAGTTCCAACTACGGTCTTTGCGTGTGCTAGTCATAGTTATTTTTCTCCCGAACTCTTGTTCCAAACAGATGTTAACCCCGAACAAGGCACTTGCTCCAATTCTGGCTTCTTTGGTAACGAACGGGTATTTTTTGCTTCGTTTTCAAGCTCAGAGTGCAGAGCAAGAATCCCCGAATATGGCTACGTGCGTCACCCCCGGTGAGGAATCTCACGAACAAAGTACAGGCAAGTTTTCTCACAAAGTAGGCCAACCACCGGATAGAGGCTCGGTGCACTTTTGTTCTTGCGGTTGTAATCGCCGTAGAATGAACCAAATGTGCAACTCACTTGGGCGCAGAGCAGGCTCCACGTGACAATCTGTTCCATCCTTGGCTGCATCCTCTTCCTCCAGCAGCCCTCCCCTGCCACCTCGTCCACGTAAGCCGTGAACACCTCGTTTGACCACATGTGCTCGTGCACCTCAATCCCGTTGTCGGTAACCGACACCTAGTTGTGACGTACATTTTAGTTTATGCATGGCCGAGATCAGTGACACGTTACGAGCAAGCTGTAATACACACACATGAAGGTATGCATGAACATACGTTGTTTAAGCCGCATGTCTCGTCTGTGTGCTCTTGTCGCACACGTATGCTTGCGCGGGGGACTGCGGAATGCACTACAGACAAATTGATACAGAGAGCAGGACGCATCATTTCTTGGTCATTTCTATTTGACAATACATGTATAGTGTGTAAATTTGCGCGCAACGGTAGTGTAGTAGGGCGGGTGTCGTCACCTTTCCGAAGTTGTCGGACTTCTTGCAGATGCTGTTGTTCACGAGGTGGACGAAATTGTTCCCGATGTTGCTGCCTGACGTCGTGTACTAAATAGTATTGAGATAGCGATGAAAGAAACGAACAACAGATGGTAAATGAACTGCACATTTGGCGAGGTAGGGAAAGGTTCGTATATTGCGGCGACTGCTGGTGCGGGGCACGAATCACCCACCTGAAATCAACCACACCAATTGTAACGATAGCAGCCCGGAGTTCATTGATTTAGAGAAACTCTCCTCTCGTTGGGTAAAATGCACATTCTCCTGAATTTCGGGTGGACCGCAACAACCTGAACGAAAACAAAGTTCGCTCTATCTAGCATGTGGTACCGGAGGCAGGGAACGCGGTAATACGGCACGACGGCGGAACTGGTATGTATTCGGGGAGAGCTCGATCGATGCTTGTGGACGGACGCGGCATCGACATTCTTGGAAAACGAAGTACAAGAGAGTTGAGCCGGACGTTGTGTAGATAGAGCATGCTGTTTGCACGCAAACGCCTGGTGCACAATCGGGGGAGCACGCGCACCCGCGCAAGACGCCATGACACCATCGTGCCCGCTTTTGGAATGCAATTCTTGGTTCTGCTTTTTCTATAAACTTGATCCCTCTCTTGATGTTCCGCGGTTGTTTGTTCATAAGAAAACATGTTTGAAAAATACCTCCTCGACCCCAAAGCGAACGTAGCAGCGGTCGTAGAACCACACCGTCAGAGGATTCCAGTCTGTTACCAGCACCCACTGCCTCATGTCGAACTTGCGCCGCGCGATGATCAAGGGGTTCTGCGACCAAGACAACGCAACACGGAAGGGACACGCAAGAACCGTCCGCGTGGTAGAACCGCAAATGACACGAGCATTCACTGCCTGCTGTCGAGCTCGTGTCCCGCGGGAGTCAGAGCGGGCGCGACACGTTCAAGCTGAAAAACAACGCTAGCCTCATACTTAGCAAATGCCATCATGATCTCTCCCGCGAGCGGTTGTATGGCTTGCCACTGTCAACTCACACGTGGCTTTTGCTTGAAACGAGAAATGGTGCATCGAAATTGTCGTTAAGATGGGATGGTACAACGTTTTAGGTCCCCTAAGGAAGGGGTAGGGGGTGCATCCAAGTCTCTGTGAAAGTCGTGATCACTTCCTCGGTTAACTTGAAGTATACCAAAGGACCCCACACGTCGAAGGTAGATGATACACACCGTTTGTCTTCAAAACACGAAGCCATGCGCTTCGTGCCTTGCACTTGCAGAATAGCCGTCACCCGGCCCCCCAGGCACAATGACAAGCGGTCGAGATGAACCGTGCGGCAAGAAGCTGTGGACTGTGTACTCGTAACTCTTGAAACGATGTGGAGTACGACTTGTATCACCACATACCGGAGGGCAACGGCGATGTCGAGGGCACACCATGAACGAAACGTCACGCCTCCAACAAAGTCTCAGCTCGGCGTGTCTACAAGCAGCAAAACGAGTAAAAAAAAAGTGGCTGGCTGTGGTCCAAACCCTTGATAAATCGCATCGTCGTTTAAACAAGCCCACCACTTCCCTACAAAGCAAACCCAGCGCCAAGGTACACCATACCTCAATGTACTTGTGTACCACCCACTGGGACACGGCCTGGGGCTGGTTGGATTCCGTGTAGCTCAGAAGCCTATCCAACTCCGTAAAACACTCGATACCCCGACCTCGAGACTTGGCCGCCTGTGGCGTGTTCAGAACGGGGTAAATACGTGGGGGGGACCCATGGAGTTGCGAAGAGGTCTTTGACAACTTGCGTCAATTGGTTGGCTGTGACTGACTATCGATTGATACTTCGTTGTGTGATCTAAGCAGGTACAACGATTACTCACTAAAAAGGTACAACAGCCGTTCATTGCCTTCTAGGTGGCTCGTGAAAACGGTGTTTTGGTGAAGTATCCTCGGACCATGTGGAAACTACGCACGGGCACGCACCGGCTTGACAATCCACATGTTCTGGCAGAAGTCCCCGTTGAGGTCGAACTGCGAACGCGAAGCCATAGCCGCTCTCTATTTGCGTTTGGAGCAGGATGTGCAGGCAACAGATAGAGGGGAAGTTGTAGTGTTGGGTGATGGGAAACACTACACCTTCGTCTGGACAGTGACAGTGTTTTTGTGGAAGAGACATGGTGAAAATACAAGACAACTTTGGGAAACGATGGTTTCAGCCCGTGACCAGCCGCAAAACGCCTTTTGTGTGGCTGGAGTATTTTCCAGCTCCGTAAGCAGGGCGATACTAGGGTGAATGGAAGAGACGTGGAAGAAAGCGCCCTGGGTTCTGAATTATAACCGGCTCGGTTGAGGCGGTGAGCTGAATACAAAATGTTTACATGTGTTGCTGGGCATCCCATATTCGGCATGCTGGACGATGTCTGTCTGTGGACATACGGAACCGCTGACGGGGTCATAATCATGGGTTGCATCAAAAGGGATCGGGATGTATCCTTGTAGAGGTACCTCGATCTGTCCTAAGGTACGGAGAAAACTAGTCCGATCTCCCACGACGCGGCCGAGCGGGTGGCGGAGGGACAAGCAGAGGGAAAAAACACCTAGTCGCACTAGCTACTCCATGATAGCGCACAACCCTCACGGAGTAAGGGTCCCGCCCCATCCGCCTTCACCTCACCCTTCATTCCGCTAACCCCCCGTCAAGCCAATACAAGAATCGAAAAATACACCAACAAAAGCTCCTTTCCTTGCCTCGAGCACGGCTTCAACCTCTTGGAGCATGGCGTCCCCCAAAGGGGCGACCGTCCGGACTCTCTCTGTACACGCCGCGCGGAGGTCGTCTTGTTGTTTTTGCCTTCGCCATCCCTCTCGGGTGCCACTTTTAGAGGACGCCTGTTGTTGGTGGTGGTGGTGGTGGTCGGGATGGGGAGACGTCAGGTGAAGGTGAGCGAGACCGCTGATCATGATCGGGCGAGGAGGAAAGGAGGGGTCGGCGGAATATCAACATGGAAAACTCTGAAAGTACCAGCATCGGGGAGCACGACCTCACACCAATCACGCACAAGACAACAAGAACTCCGTCCGGCAATGAAATACAGCTTGCTAGGACACCTGCATACCCCGCTTGTAAATGCTTACACGCGCGCATGAATTTCACACACACCACTTTCCAAGGTTCCGTTGAGTGAAGGCACAACATTCCACAACTCGGGTTCCGTCTCACTTCTTTCTCGGCCTGAGTCTGGATGAAAGCCTCTAGTGGAGTTGCAGGTCTGGAAGGGAGGGAATGCGGCCTGTACAGCCCCGGCATATCCGGGTGCGGCGCCCCCCCTCCTGTGCCAAGCCCAATCAGCTCCCACTCTAGCTCGCTGCACAGGGCCTCGGCTGGTCCCCCGGAGTCCAACCCGCCTTCTCCTTCTCCTACGCGAGCCTGTTTGTCGTTTTCGTGTACATGTTTTAGGGGCGAGGGGGGCCGTTTCGTTTCGTGTGCCACGCACGGGGGACAGGGTCGGTGTGGTGTACCACATACTGGTGGTGGAGGGAGGATGCGTGTGTTTGGGTTTCATTTTCGCGCGTTGGTGGTGGTGGGATTGCCAAATACACACACATCCGTTGCTGGCATGTACATCGTGGGCTATCCTCTTTGTCCTTCAAGTAAATGATGTCTCTATATTTCACGATCCTAGGGCGTCTAACAGCCGTAGTGTCCATCGGCGCGGAAAACTGCGACACCGTTTACCTGCTCGATGGCAAACTGTACATGTGAATGTTAGCACCCCTCCGCCGCACGTACACCGAGAGACGACCGAGGCACGTTTCGGACTTTGGAGCGGTACCGCACTTCTCTGTGTCACTCTTTGTGCCGGTCTGTAGTCTCGTTTATGTTTACACACCACGTCCAATCGTCGCTCGCAGTGGTTTCCCGCCCTACGGTAACCGGCCCCCCCTCGATACAGATATATAACAGTAGGGTATAAGCAACAGGGGTGGTCGGGGACGCACGTGTCGCCTTCGGCAGACCGCCAGAGCGGCACCGATGATCTCTGCGTTGACTTGGATCCCTGCCCCTTCCGGCTCCCATGGGCGTCTGCCACCAAAGACAAATATAACGAGGGAATTGAAGAGTGACAGAGGTTGATTCGCCCATCCCTTACACAGCTTGTGGTTTTTCATGGTCGGCAATAGATCGATCGAACAGACTATGCGTATTTGGTTCTGCGTCAACACACGCCTACAACACAGGTTTACGACGTGTGTAGAAGTACTGCGTATTCTAGCCTCTTTTGCCGATCCGATGACAGATGACACGGGTGGTAAAGATAGCGGCTTGTGCGGCAATTGCACTTTTCCTACATGTAGTTTCGGTCGATTATTGGCAACAAACAAAGGACATACTGAGCATCTTGTCGCTCTTCATCTGCCACTCATAGGTCGTAAACCTTGTTTAGCTTCGTCCAGCTTTTAGGTACCTCGTGCTGGCAGCAAAATGCGAAACAGCCCACGCGGGAGCGGGAAGAGTTCCCCTGAGTCGCATATCTAGCTAGCTGAGGACAAGGATTGTTAAGGTGTTTGAACGATGTACATCTTGACACCCTCTACACAGAGATATCGCTCACAATCCTCACCTTCGAGCGGATACCGGCGGCATCTGTCTTCGCAACTTCGCGCCACCGCCACCGTCACCTCCGTCGCCCTTCCCGATAGTACCGTCTGTCCCCTGAGCAGCCCGGCCTTTCTGATCGGTCGAAGCATCATCCTCTCGTCCGGCTTCTTTTCCTATCATCGACGATGACAATGATCCTGTCGTCGTCGTCGTCGTCACCGCGGGGGGTGGGACGGGCACGGAAGGCTGTTGATGCTGTTTTCGAAGGCCCTGCTCCGAATCTTCGGGTACTAGCGATGATAGTCCTGTTTGGGTTGATGGTGGCGGTGCTGTCATCGGCGTTCCTACCCCTGCTGTTCCGACCGGTTCAACCGCAACCGGCTTGCTCGGAGCCGCAGCAGGCGTTGCAGCATTAGCAGCAACAATAGAACCAGCAGCAGAGACAGGATCGAGATCGGCCGTCTGCTCGCACGCCGCTCGTGATTCCGTCTGCGCACCTCCCACCACACCATCATTCGTGGGTGAAACAGCACCCTCTGCTACGGCTAATGGTTTTGCTCCTCGTGCTGATTCTGGCGGTGTTGTCATGGCACCGCCCGGGTCGGCGGCGGCATTTCGAGTGGTCACGCGTTCATCGACGGATGAAACCGACGGCGGAGCTGTTGCACCGGTCGTGGACACGACTGTCGGCGTAGCTGTCTTGGGCGAGACCGTAGAGGCCGACGATCCCGATCGTGGCGGTGGCTTGGGGACCGTTTCTTCTCCTTCTTTTTCGTCGTCGACGCTGCTGTCGTCGAACGGGTCGTCTTCGTCGTCGTAAACGCCATTTTCGTTGCTACCCATGCCCCCATCGCCGCCCAGCGGGGGGGATGATTTGGTCTCCGCTTTTTGACAACCGATAGTAGAGTAGCCGAGACGCCGTAGCGCAACGCGGCCCTTTGCCCTGAGGAAAACGTGCTTCAGGAGAGACTCGGCGGCCGTGGCACAGTAGTCGTCCAGAAACGCCTAAAAACAAAAAACAGGATTTCAAGGAGTATCCCCAGGTTTGTGTCGCGTGAGAAAACTAGTTTTTTTTTGCCTCGGGGTACGATATGGCATGCGTGAACATGAACGGAAGAATTAATGATCTTCGGCGGTGTCCTTTCCGTGCCTCGACCCATGGCCATCTCACCAGCACATCGGTGTCGATGGAGAGGTCGTAGCCCCTCGGCAGGATCTCGCTGCAGTCGCAGTCAGCGAACCACTTGAGGTTGCGAAGGTTTCCGAGCAGGCCCGCCTTGGTCGTGATGGCCACGTTCTGAGACAAGTGCATCAGTCGGCACATCGGTCGGTGGAGGGAGACAGGACGGTAGGAACAAAGGGACGTGTTGGGCTCTATCGTGGGCTTCGGAACAGGAAATGTGCAGCGGAGTCACTTTGTGTAGCTAGGTGTTGTAGGATCACAGGAGAAACGGTTGTGCGGCTACCTTTGGCTCTTGTTATCCATGCTAAGCTTTAGGCATGAGCCTCAAAAACCGTAAGTACCTTGAAAAAGTGGTTGCACAGCTGCCACGGCTCTATGTCCGTGGTGCGGATGTCCTGGCTATGCAGGGTCCACTTGAGGTCGAAGAACGGAGAGTCTCGGTCATGGTTCTGCGTCCATCCCCTCTCGATCAAGGCCTTCTTTACGCATGGGTACCATCCCGTCATCACGAACACCTGACGAACAAGTGCGTTTGTACACGGTGGTGGAATACCGAACAACGAACGTGTGTACTTGCTGCACGATGCTTGCGATTCGTATATAACTTGAAAACCTCCTATGCAATTCACAAACGTGGCAAACACACAAGCGGACAAGCACGACCCGCCTTCTGATTTCTTTGTTCATTTTCTTGACCGCCACGCCTATCTCTGGAAGAGCGCTTTACGTACTGATCGATTGCCGAACGAACCAAGGGAAGGAAGGCTTGGCCCGCAATAGACGGGAGGGGAGGAGGGTCTGAGAATCGCCTGACGTCCTTGCATACTTATCCATCCACCGTATTTCTAATCCACCAGTGCTTGAACACGTCCCTCGATGGTCAATGCGCTATATTTGCGGTGTACCTTAGTTTCGGGGGCAACCTTGTGCTTCCGCTTCCAGTCGTTGAAGTCGCGGGCGCTCGCTGTGATCACGCCTCCGCCCTTGCGCTGCTGAGTTAGGCGCTCCACGCTCGCCTGTAGCTCCTCGTCCGTCAACCTCGGTGGCTCCGCCACCCTGGCGGTGTTGCCGTTGCCATTCTTTTCTTCCTGTGTTGCGTCGTGCAAATGGTACCATTCCATGTCACTATGGGGTCATAGTGTGATATTCGGTTATAACAACACGATCGAGAAGGACGCACTGGACCCCCGACAGAGCGGAGGGGGGAGCGGGGGGCCGATTGAAGTTGCTAGCGGGAGCGTGTTGTAATTGTCGGTGGGCGGTGCCGTGATTTTAGCTCAGTTGGCCCCCTCTTGGAGTGAAGTGCCTAGTGGGAGATGGGAGGTGGGTAGGTGTGGGGATGGGAGGCTGGCGGGGCCCCGTCACCGTACTGGTATATACAAGCCTTCATCCCACAACGGAAATTGCAGTACTTCCATGCACATGTGGCAACCGGGGCAACACTGGATCTCTGCGCGATCTAAGAGATTCACGTTGCATCACCGCCCATGTTCGGAACTTGAATGGTACCACAGCAACATCTCCCCCCGGTTGTCGCGCCCATGACCACGGGCCTGCGAGAAAAAGACTTTCGCGCGAGACTCAAAAGGCACACAACTACTTCGCAAAACCTGAGTGGGCGTTCGGGAGATGGCAGGAGGATGTATCTATCCCCCTGGGGTCGACCCTGGAATGTGCCTACTCATGCCTCCACCTCGCTGCTTCCAGCCCCCGTTTCTGGGCGTTGCCCGGCCTTGGAGGGATGGCCTCTCTGCCGTAGCTCCTTGGCCATGAAGAGAACCTTGTCTCGAAGGATTCGCATCCTTCTTGTCTGCCTTCGTCTGGCGTTTTCCTCCTGTGTGTCACGTACACGTGCATCGATCACGCCTTTAAATTCATGCGACGCATGAAAAAGTGCTGTTTGTCAAGTACTCTCCCGTTGTTGTCCAAACGATAGAATATTGTTTGTACCTGCGGTGAACTGCGCGCTGAAGGTGTGGATAAACAATTAGAATCATACGTGAATGAATGACGACAGAAATGCAAACGGCTCAGAAGTTTCGAATCAGTCCACCAACAACAAACATCGAAATGAAATCACCTCGTCCTCCTTCTCCTTCTTTTTCTTTACGAGGCTCTCCAGGTGCCGCTGCGCCTTCTCCCTGGCCAATTTCACCTCAAAGAAACGCCGCCGTCTCTCTTCCTTGTCCAAACCCTCCACCGCCCTCGCTGTCTTTTCAAGCTCCTCAGCGCTTGAGCCAGTCATGGTGGTTGAGGCTTGCGCGTCTCCTCCTTCGCCTTCTTGATTCTCGCTGTTGTTGTTGCGACACAAAGTTCGGAATTGGTGTAAGACGCACGTTCCAGGGGTTTTAGGACCAGGGGCGTATGAGGGAGGATTTCAAAGGTTGTGGACAGTGTGGTTTGTGGTCGTGGTTACTCGGACGGTTTCAAATAACGTGTGTCTGATTCTAGAGGGGAAAGCCAACCTCACGACAACATATATCTGCTCGATCGATTCCGTTTCATGTGGTACAAATATTGTGGTGGCATGATCGACAACAAACACGGAAACATGGGATAACGCTCGGAACCACGTTGGGAGAGAGCTCCGGATTAGTACGATGTACAAAACGAGGTCACTTGCTGTCTATTTCGCCCCCATACGCCTCGAACGTGAAGAGGTAAATTCGTGAAGTATTGAAAGCAACCCACCCACACCACGTTTGGCACTCTGTGCTCCGATCAACCGCTTCAAGAAAATTCCCATCTGTGCAGATAATGATCTCAGCGCTAGCGCAGCAGGTCTCACCAAATATGAACTTACCACATGGCGAAATGATCCATGCCGACGAAGACAATACACAGGTACATCACACGACAACCCCTCACGGAAACGAGCGCCAGAAGCAACCCGCCTTTTGTCCCCCTTGCCCCTCGCGTCTTCACCACGTCGTGCGGTCCCTTTTGGCCGAGCCTGTATCAGTTGTTTCTGTGCGCAACCTACCCGACGTCCAGCACCGAGAAAGACCCACCTCCGCGAGTGAGCGCTTCGTATCGCGTTCAATCCACTTCCGGCAACGCCTTCGGTAGCTGCCGCCCCTGCTCCCTCCCCGTATACCCCTTCTCTGGCCCCGTCGCCGCCCTCGCTACTGCCGCGGCCGCCCACCGACTTGTTGTGACCGGCTGCTGTTGTTACTGCTGCCGAAGACAGGTGTTCAGTATCGCCACCGCCGGCAGCTTTCTGCGTCTGATTCCCCCCCCCCAAAACCGGACATGACCATTTTGTTGGTTTGCAACGAGTCAGTTGCATAGTTGGAGCAGCAGGGTGGGTGCAGCCGCAGCCGTAGCAGCAGTAGCAGCAAGCAGTAAGGCAACATGTAGATGGGCCGCCCTTGAAAACGCACCGTTAGATAGATTGGTGCGTCAGTGTTTTTATCAACTTGCGACGGTTGTTCTAACTATTTGGCTGGTCTCTTGTGAGGGATGTCGGGCTACTTGCCCGACCGGTGCCAGGTCATCCAGCGATCCAGCGTAGTATACACGTGTTTAAGGCCTATGACCAGAACGGTCGTACCTTCTGGAGCCTTCGTTCCGCCCACATCTTTACGTTACACCGCTTTTCGGCTTCCTTGCGCTCGTGAAGAAGCCGATCCTCCTGGGATGATGAGGGAAAAGAAAAGGACCCACACATGAAGCGGATTCCAAGACGCGGTTTGTGCTTGTTCATGTTGTGGGGGTGGTATTGAGAGCAAAGGCTGGAACAACGCGTTGTGTCGTGGAGACTTTAAGCGTCAGCAATTGCGGGAACAAAAAAGCACACACACAGCAACTTTTCTTGCCGATAACCTGCAACACCTAGTTTTTATTAATACGCTTCTCTACATACATTCGTTTCAACATGCACCATCAGCTGGAACTACTTCCTCTAGTATCAATGCCGAAAGGTGGCTGACCTCGTCTTGAACCCTTTTGGCCTTGAGAGCGGCCAGGAAGCGCTTGTGGTGCTCTTTTTGCCGCCGCCGAGTTGCTGCGATATGCTCGAACCTCTCCTGGAAAATCAAACCGGAAAAAAAACATGTCCCAAGTTCGACGCCGCACACAAACAGCACGTGGTTACTTCACGCGTTAGATGTGAAGTGCCATAAGCGAATAAAATACAGTACCAGGTACTTTGATGAGTGACATGTGAACACAAAATCTTACAACAGTTTTCAAAACCGCGGGTGGTCTTGTTCCTGGTTGGGTTTATTCTCATTGCAAGGCGAGAAGCGTGCTACCACCGGGACAAGTGGTCCAGCTAAGTCAAGGAGCTCTTGATATGAGCGTGTGAGAACTGGCCCCGACTTGATCGGTCACAAATATCCGTCGTAGACGTTTTTTCAGTATTGATTAAACTCCATGCTGCCGAAGTCAACAAATTGACAAAGCTGGGACACCGTTGGTTTACGAAGGCATGGCGGCGATGTTTTGGCAAGTGGGGCTTGGTCCGATTCGTTCTTCATCCGTATCTTACGGTTGACATCATTTCTTTCCTTTCGAAACAAGGCACGCACGAAACTACGTAGCTCGTCCTAGCCGTATCTGACCGATATGATACACATAGAGAGACACGATCCTCTAATCGTGGTGTCTACCTTTTCGAGCTTCTTTCTTTCTTCGGGCGTGACGTCGTCCTTGTTCCCTTTTCGCTCCACCTGCTCTCGCGTTGAAATGCGGGAGAAAAAGCACTATCGTCGAAATATCGTCTGGCGTGTAGCTATAACGAGATGTTGTAGCTGCGGCTAGGTTTATGCATTGGTGGGATCCTTTTCCAAGTCCGATATGTCAACCGCAAGCAAAGTGCTGAGGTCGAGCTACACATTTAGGCTTCGAAACATTTGTCAGGCATGTACATTTTTTCGGCCCCAAATAATCTGTTTTAGGCTTTTCCTGTGAAAATTGGTGGAGGAGGGCGACGCTCGCGCGCCCTTGTTCGGATCTCCTACATCATCGTTCCCATTGAACATCGGACGCACAAAGCGCACGCTACCCTCGACAACTTTGAACTGCTCCCAATCCGCGCTGTACCACTAGTGCCTACAACGATTCAGCACCTCGCGCTCTATTCCGAATGCCGAAGAGTACGGACGGGGCCTGTGGCACACCCGACTGCTGTAATCCCCTTTGCAAACCTTGCCGTGTCGGACCGCCCAGGTCTCCTGGGCATAAAGCGGAACCCCCGCCGACATGGCGGCCATCGTCATTGCCGCCGCCGCTGCTACCGCTACCCCTGCCCCCCCCTCGCATGATGCCGTCGGCGTCGGGACACCTTGCCCCGCCCCACCCCGAGCTTGGTGCGATGCCTCCCTTGCCGCTGCTGAGATTTTCACGCCGTCACCACCTTCGTCTGCTGATAAGTCATGGCCTGCGCGGTCACATCCACGGAAGCGGCAGGGGCTCGGTATTGAGGAGGCAGATGTGTTGGAAGCGTGGTTCATGGCGCTGTGCACATCAGGTGTTGGGTGCTACAACGGTGGAGTGACACGTGGTCGTGCGACTGGTAGCAGCGATGTAGGAGATGCCGATCAAGGGCCAAATTATGGATTTTGGAGACGTCAGAAAGTACGGGTAGAAGGCCAATACCGGTGGTCGCGGATGAACCAGCGCCAGAAACACCGGCAGCGGCAGCGGCGACGGCCAGGAGGCGTTGCTTTGCCCTCTCGAGCAGAACATCGCGCGTGCGTCGGCGGGCTGCTTCACGACGCTGCGCCTTAGCCTCCTCTTCTTGGCGTTCCATCCGCTTTTCCTGCAGCGTAGTACGGGGAAGGGAAAAAGGTGAGAAAACGTCGTTTGGCAAAACAGAGAGGTGGGTGGTTGATTGTTGCTTGGAGGCGGGCGGGGTGGCGCGAGTCCAGCCGCTACACCTGCCACTCCAACTTCCTCAGCCATCACGTCTCGTCCTCATGTTGGTGAAGTCCGACAAGCTCAGGGAGGAGATAGCAAGGGCATGGCAGGTACAGCAACGAAATTTATCTGTTGAAAGGGTTTGCTGCTGTACGCGTCATCGCTGTCTTACACAGTTTTCCACGGCGGTTGTAGTGACTGGTTGACGGGTACACAGAGTATATACATCATGGTCAAAACCCCATCTTAGAGGTAGTGTGTCAGGCACCAGTGACGGCTGCAGAACGTGAACATTGTCCCGACCCCACCATTTTACCTCTCCAAACTTATCGAGCCACTCCTGATGCCGTTTCTGGTGCCCTCCCACACCTCTACCACCGTTACAACTTCCCCGACGACGCCCTGAAGCTCCGTGGGTGATGCTTCCGCTTGGTCCAAGGTCGTCAACTAAGTTGGTGGTGGTGGAATTGCTCATCTTTCTCTTTCTTCTCTCTTCGTCCTCGCCCATCTCTGAAGACCGCTCAGGCGGCTGGTCTCGACTCTGGGCATGAGCTTGATTCGCCCCAACCAAGAACCTGCTTGTAAGTTTAGAGGAATGGAGATAGGGATGGGACTTGCAGGAAAGAACACCTAGGACCGCGAGGTTACCTAATGTTAGATCTACGGGTCATGATCGGGTGTGGGTAAAAAGTATGGATTCATGTATTTTCGCCGATACATACACCGTGCCACCGCCTAGAGACACAGCACGCAAGTGTCATACATTGGCACCCAAACACCGAAAAATAAACGACGTGTCTTGGAATCACAGTGTGTCCAGCACGCGCAATACAGGTTTGTGGCGGCCCAGCCTGGTGCCTCACCTTCCGCGCCGAGGAATGGAATTTCTCCGGACAGCAGTTGCTGTGGTAGCACTGCTGGTGGTGCTGGTGCTGACGACGCCAGGCCTTTCCATACGGAAAGAACCTCTTTGGTTTCCTCGCTGCTGTTGCTGCTGCTGTTGTTGGTCTCCCCTCCTGTTGTCCACGTCATCGGCCTTCGTACGACCATTAGCACCGTGATAGGAGAAACTCTCTGCCGGAGTGGGCTTACCGTCCTTACTGTTCCACCCCTGTCGCAAGCAACGCATTCACACGTAAAACATGGCGTCGAGTTAAAAACGGGAGCACGGTAAGCGTGAGCAAAAGGAGGAAATGGGCAGGCACGCCGTCTATGCACCCCTCTCTGTGCTTTTCCACGGCCATTATTTGTGTATCCTGGGCTCACCCGGGACGAAATACGTGATGATAGAGCAGGCAATGGTTACGACAAACACGGACAAGTCATACGAGCGGTTTTTCAAACAGTACCATGTACGAGGTACATCCCAGAAACGGCTTACGAGGCGGGCTCAGGCTGAGCGCAAAAGGATGATGCGGCATGGTGCTGGGTAGGACTTGGCTTACTGCTTGTGTCGACATATGTCAGCCATATGAAGTTAGTTTCAGCTGTCTCCAATTACATCCCCGACTGTTTCATCGACACGGACGGCTGCAGTGTGGCTACTGTGCAATAAAATATTATCACCGAGAAGAGCAGTCTAAGCCCCATGGCTAAATCGTCATATGCGTGGTAGATTAATGTTCTCCTTTACCGCTGATGGCTTTCGTGCAGCCTCGTGGTCATCGCTGCCGCCGTTGCCGCCACCACCCGAACCACTTCCAAAACTCCACGTGCTTAGTCCGTACAGCGCCCTGCCCTCTAGAGGGGGAGACGGGAATAGTGGAGATCCGTCCATCCCTCCGGCGAAAGGAGGCGGCAAAAGCTGCCCCTCCAAGGGGGGTGCGGTAGCCTGACGGGGGTATGGGGTGCAACGGCAGGTTGCGGGCCACGTGGAGGGACGATCTTAGAACGCTCAATACGGACTGCTGACATCGTGGTTGCTGTATTCGCTAACGAAAGAAAGAAGAAGAGTTGTTCGGTCCTCCACATGAAGTAAAATGTCGACGGGATCATTGTGTCCAGGGGCATCTTAAAAAAACAAAACAATTAGAGAGCCGCAACCAAAAGTAGTGGTGAGTACTGCACCACACCTGCCCGCGGAAGTAATCATCAAGTCGAGGAGTGTCGTCGGCTCCCCAAGCATCGCCACTCGCTCCCGAGTCGGGTAACCCAAGAAACAGACTACTGAATGCCGCCGCAAGAGAAAGACAAGTAGGATCAATCGCGAGAAGTTGACGAGTGTCGTGGTTAGTACGGCTGGAATAGGGCCGGGGGGGGGGGGG
>CACKRE030004157.1:83355-106601 GCA_902602495.3 Ectocarpus sp. CCAP 1310/34
GGGGGGGGGGGGGCGGATACCATGGTCGTCTTGGTAGCACGCCGCAACCGAAAGGGTCCTTTCGAACCATCGCGAATATGACTACCCAACCTGGCGTATGCGCAATGATCATGCTCTAGCGTACACTCGTAACTTGCTGGACATTTCATGTTGTATCCCATCAAGCGGCATATAGAATTTCAGCGTGATTCGCAATCAGGGATAAAGTTCAGGTCTTGCAACTCTTAGGAGGGGCGACATATTTGCTGCTCCACCCTCCGGTCGGATTGCATCCAGCGGACCTTTGATTTGTTGGTTTGTTGGATGCACCCAGTTTCCCCTCATACCTCGTGACGGACCCTCGTGCTTGCCCTGAAATAGGAAAGTCTCCCACACTATTTTTCTCTGGAGAAGCAGCAGCAACAGCAAAAACAGCTCCTCTGCTTCCCCCATCGGGGAAGCTAAGCTCTTCGTGTCGCCTTCTCTTTGGGTCCTTTTCCTCTGCCCTAGCCTCCTCATGCGTTTCCCCCCATGTTTCTCCTCTCGACGTGCCCTTCTCATCATCCTCTTCCTCTGCCACTTTCATCTTGTCCGACTCGTCCTCCGTGGTCTCCTCGTGAACTCCATCATCCTTACCCCTTATCATTTGAACGTCCTCCTCCTCCTCCTCCTCCTCCTCCTCCTCCTCCCAAGCACCGATTCGCTTTGAGTATGTCTCCTCTACCTCGTCATTCAAGCACAGCGACGGCGCCGTCTGAACCGAAGCGGCGCCGGGGGACGCGAACAACCCGTTCCCCCAGGTCCTACTACAAACCGGAGACGTCGCGTCGAAGGCCGACAAAATCGATTGTTCCGCCACAGTCGATGGTTGCTGCGAGCTCGGATAGGGGGAGCGGAACTTTGCTGCGTAGGTGTCTTGACCAGGGCCGGGGCTTAGCCCTTTCAGCCCCCCCGCGCTGCTCTTATCCTCCGCGTAGGGCGCAAGCGACATCGACTCCGGGAGTAGAGGTGATGGAAGGTTCTTCTTTTGGTCGCCGTCGTCGCCGATAGCGTCGCTGTTGTGGTTTGCGTCCTGTAGTCGTCGATTATCAGTGTCGTAACCACCAGCAGCGTAACATCCCGACGTCGAGTTGTAATGGTTCTGATCGCTGGTTGTCGATGACTTGCCCTTCATAAAGTGGGTTAGGTTCGAAGGGAAAGGTGTTGACACGAAAATAGTGAGGATGTGTTGCACTTGGCTAGGTATACTGCGGCTGCTGTCGTGGTGTTAACGTTCAAGTGGTAGGATCGGATGATAGAGGAGCATTGGGAAGTCCAAATAGACAAGGCCACGATCCTTCGGTTCATTGGGACAACGAGACATCCTCTACATCGATCCGCTCGTCGGCGTTCTTCGGTATGCTTGGTAGAAAAATGCAACCATAGGTTGGCTGCATACCCTTTGCAACACCATCGCAAAGGGGTTGGGGAAGTCCCGCAGGATGTTCGTGATTGCGGCATCTTCATGTGGATTGCAGTCTGAATGACCAGGAACCCTTTCACTCTCACTGGTTGATATGACGAGACAGTGCCACGAGGGTTTGTCTTGTGGGGCTGACCAATACATGAACGTGCTTTTAGCACACCTCCAAATGTGGATACACCACAATCCCAGTACTCAAAGAAACAGGAAATCTTCGATTATCACGGAATACATACACCATTGAGTATTTGACTAAACTGGGCTGAGCAGCAGTGTTGCCAATCGCGTGCGTCGAAAAGAATGGTAAGTACTTCACAAAAACTGGCTTATCGTGACGGCTTTGTTAGGTGGAGCCCTGTGTTGCTGTTCGGAAGGGGATCTGCTGTAAGTGGCGACATAATTAAGAACAACAATGCAGTAGAAAAAATCATATATATCAGAGAGGCTTTGGTTTCGGAACCAAACACGATCATTTGGTGGATTTCGATGGATTCCCACAGATAGATGCTATATAATGCGTGCCGCGGTCCTAGCCGTGGAGGACATTTTACCCACATTGCTACTGGTAATACTTGTACCTTTTGATCCTCCTTGAGCCACTCGTCAATACTAGAGAACGTCGGTGGTGCTTTTCTCCCCTTGTCCTCTCCGTTTCCCTCTCCCTTTGTCCCCTCCGACGTCTCGTGTTTTGAAGTGACCAACGCCAGACTTGGCGCAAGGGATGCCAGTGAACTGGGGCTGCTGCTAACTGCGTCACACCTGATCGATGCGCCCATAGGTTAATGGTGGCTTGTCATATCAAGTTCATAAATGCGCGAACGCCAAGATACAGCAACCGCAAAAACTATTACTGTCGAGTAATTACCGTACACAAGTAGTCTACTGTATCCATCTATAGAAAACACGGTAGCAAGTTCGTCTTGCACTCTGTGGGATGAATTTGCCATGGACTGCACCACTGTGCACATTTTGGCACGGCGGTGATGCAAGTATACGAAAAAATGGGTACCTGATGGTGCCCGCGGTAGCCACCGACACAAGACCAACGTCGGTCCCGGTATCTCGGTCGTCTTGTGGTAGATTCACGGTAGGTGGTTTTCCGCCAACCTTGACAGGATTCTCGTCGGTATGGGTGACAAAGTTCCCGTTATCGAACCCCTCCCCGTTAAAACCCCAGGCCAAGCCATCCGCACAGGGTGCAGCTCCATCAGGTTGTAGATACTGCCGTGACAACGTGTACCCCAGACCTTCTACCTTAGTGGTACTCCCTCCACTGTCGCCTTTGGCGTACGCTCCACGATGGTGCTTTGTATCCAGTGAAGAAAGAGAACGCAAGAGGCGGTCGTTCGTAAAGTTTTTGGGATCCACCTATCTCGCGATGAAAACCAACTTCAAAATATGTTGGCCTAGTCTAAACCTACACTGAAATGACTTGGTCGGTGAACGTTCAGCAGATCTACGGGGCTGAGGTACGACAACGAGTTAATCAATGTATCGATACGAACAGTCCGGGCGGGGCGTGTGTGGCTTTCGCGAAGTAAACACTTTACAAAGGAGTACGGCGTGTCTCAAATCATTTTCGTGGGTGTCGTCGAAGTCGGTTTGGCAATATTGCACATCAAATAGATATGGGTCCTACTGCTGTCCCATGTACTCCGCCGCCGGCGAAGACCTGTGTCATGAATGAAGCACAGGTACGCACGCGGCACCAAGCCGGCAGGGGTCACCCTGAAAAGACAAGAGAAATAGCAGGATCTTGCCAAGACCAATGGCGTATCTGCTTCCTTTGACACATGATAAGCGTAATCCTGGGCTCTGCCTCGTAGATCGTCCAACCCACCCGCCTATCGAGTCTTGTAGAACTAGACAGCTGACAGTTGTAATTCTGTAACCTACCCAATCCTCCCGATTTGCGGCATCTTCTGCCTCGTTGTTGTCGGGAACTGGTCTGCGCCAACGCCCACCAGAACCAGCCCAGAACATCCACCACGTCGATTTTGGGCTGTAGAAACTCTAATCCCTACTATGAATCCCCGGGGAAGGTTGTCTTCGTGAAATATCGGACACAAATCCTGATGGGTTGAGCTCATCAGAGAGCGACGGTTGTGTGCGGCGCAACCTCATATGGTTAGGTTCCGGTTCGGGATCAGTGGTGGCGGACCTACGAAAATTCGGCCGCATGTGATCGTGTTGTGGTGTTACTTTCTCCATCTCTCTATAAATATATATATCTATCTCTCTCTTATCTAACAAATTTCAAGAGAGCGGGGGCTCATGTGGAGCTACAAGTACACGAGTTCAGCATCTGTGTTCGTTGATCAGTGCAGGGTGGGTGCGAGGTTGGAGGCAGTGACGCCCGTCAGTCAACTGGTCGAACTATTTACTGCTGTGTCTAGAGACCAGGTACGACGGTAGATAGGATATTGTTGTGCACGTCCGTCAGTCGAATCCATGGGTGCACGTACGCCTATGGGACATGGGTGATGACTCGTACGAGATGCAACGGAGAGAGAGAGCATAGTCTACTGCTGTTGTGCAGCTCTTGCACGACTGAAGCAGCCAAAGTAGTGCGATACTCGATGTTGTTGCGGCTCCAAGCAAGATCGTGCAGCATTTGTACATTCCACTCTTTCAACCAGTCCGAGGCCAAGGTAAAGCCCGTCACAAGCGCCACAGGAGAGAAGAACAATTGTACATACAATCAATATGCTTCACCGAACATCTCTCCATCGAAAGCGCCGGTACACCGCTGTACATGCTCTTCTTCAACAGAGGCTTATCATAAACGACGTGCCCCATGAAGGCATACGTCGCATTAGTGTACCCGAGCGAGTCACCACCAGCATGTACAAGGCGTATCACATGCGCGATAGAAGGTCCAACCACGCCCCTCTATCCAAGAGTAAGTGGTGGGGCATGATCGCGTCGAGCGTGACTCGATAGGGCATGGAGTTACAGCGGTGAGTCTTCTAGACAGAACGTTGCGAAGACAGGGTTCACGGACCTGAACCAAGTGATCAGGAGACTGATATCTGCGACGGAGTACACATTGCGTCTACTCTATGCATCCGGTTCTGGTTACCAGCTAGAAGGTTCTTCCACCGTCTTTACTGAGGAAAATAGCGCTGATAACTACGACGTCTCGCAGTTAACAACAATGGTATCTTTGATAATCAGCATATAGTACATCATATTTAGTTTCTCATTGTCCACCCAAAAGCAGCACGCATGCATGTATCTCTTCACTAGCGCTAATTATTTATTGACCTTCAACCAACCCCTCGCGTATCTCTGTTTCTCGCTTTCCTTGCGTTTCTCTCGTGGTCGGCTACCGTACACCACAGCGATGCAAGTGCTTCTTTTTCGACGCCGGAACCGAGAAACACCTGGCCTCTTCGTTCAAGACGCTGCTCGCGAGGCCGGATCGCGACCGGAAGAGCGTTTTCGTCGGGCTGACGTTTCCCGCATACTATCCCTGCCACCGATCGACAAAGGCCATCCCACAGCGAGTCGCCAGCTTCGTCCACGGTATGGTTTCACCCGTCAACACAGCCTTTCTCCTACAGCGGTGACGAATTTTGTGCCGCCTCCGCCTCCACAGTAGTATGTCCTTCCCGAAGTGCTCTCTGTTCTATTGAAAAAAGTGAGCCAACCCCCCGAGCCCAGTACCCGTGAACGAGTCCCTCTCTGCATCCCCCCCCCCCCCCCCCCCCCCCCCCCCCCCCCCCCCCCCCCCCCCCCCCCCCCCCCCCCCCCCCCCCCCCCCCCCNCGACATTAGAAGCGATCACATCTCACCAGTTCTTTTTCCTCGACTTGATGCGTCGCGCTCTTCCAGTGGAACAAGCACGCACAATTGGCGAGGAACTGCGGGAGAGCATTGGTGTCCGTAACACCCGTTGGACAATGCGATATGTAAAGCTTATTGGTGCAGTCAGTATGTATCGAAAGATTCACATCAATTGATATCGTTTGGATCAATATGTGAGGAACACATCGATCGATATGTATTGCTTGCATCACCATGTTTCGCCGATTGTGAGCAAAACGTATTCAGTTTTCAATAGGCTCGAAATAAAACATGCCATATGTATTGCTCTTGCCGATAGGTTCGAAGACATAATTGCAATATGCGTTGATCGTTAACACGGTTTGGCGGTTTGGCAAAGATCGCTCCGATATATATTGCTGCCACTAATACGTTCGGTTTTATGATACCGATAGGGTATTTTCCGGCAATACGGCGCCACGGAAATCGATCCGTTCCGTTGAACACATATGTTTTGTATCGATGAATTCAGTTGTAAACGTATTACGCGGACAAAGGTATTGATCGCTACGGTTATCAGCATGTTGTTTCTGCAACATATATGGGTCCAATTCAGCACAAATACTGTGTATTGTTCCCTTCGAATTGCCTTGATTAATATTTCTGTGGCCTACGGAGGGAGACTTCCCCCGTATCACACGTTCCGCACGGCACAAAGCCTCTGCGGTATCCTATCGTGTCTCTGCTGCGAAACTGTTGCACAGTAGCAGTCTCGGACGATTGAGCCTCCAAATGGTACGAACTACTATTCAGAAAACACCCCAATGATACGCCAAACTTGTACGTGGCAAACCAACTCCGAGTCACAGAAAAAGTAAGAGGCCTTTCCTGAGTGAGTCCTCACTCGTAACATCTCCTATCCCCCACCTTCGAAAGAAAAGGGGTGGATGGGCAGGAGAAAAGCTACGAACTTCTGCTGGCTAGGTCCAAACTTCAATGTAACTAGCTGCTGCCCTCCCTCCCGCGTGACCCTCCGACGCGGGCTGCGTGTTACACACTGTGCATTCCTCAGCAAGAGGTTGATAGACCCGTAGACACGCGTCTATCAAACTCTTGCTGCAGGAGCAGCGAGGCAGCAGGATGAGAACTCCGTGAGACCTTTCTCTTTGTAAGACCCCAGAAAACCAAACCAAGACAACCCAACCAACACGCCTCGAGGGCGGGACAACAACCCAAATACAAACGTAGATCTGGGAGATGTTCCGAATTATTCCGTGCACAAGAACCTACACTTTGTTCGGTCTTCGACAGCAAACTTTCATTTGTATCCCCGATAGTCCATTGACGGACAATACCAAAGTATACCGATCGAAACGATACGTATCGATAGACTTGTAGCTAACCTGTTGCGTGTGCGAAGAGGTATTGTTTCCGTTGCTCTAAATCTATTGTTGCTTACAATACATATCGATGCGCCTGGAATCAACATATTTGTGACAGCAATAGTTATCGGTTACCGAAATTTCAACTCTAGTGTGGGAGCAAAAATAATTTCATACATGTATTGTCCAGGGTGTAAGGGCGCTCTGTCAGTCCCGCGATAGGCTATTTTCCTCGTGTCCTAAACCTTTTGGCGCCTACAACACCTGTGTTGCGCTTGTGCAACAATCATTTCCCAACGCCTCTAGACTAATTGCCATAATACATATATGATGAAATTCACAATCGAACACATTGGGATCCGATATGCATACGATATCGATCATGATATGTTTGTAACTCTGCCCCCCGGTGTTTCGAAGCATTGCACCGCCGCCATGGCACGACCACTAGATATTGACACAACAAATTATACTCCGAGGATGCAATATAGGCGTGCCCGTATCGACGCTTGTCAGAGCAACCAATCGAGGACAGTGCCACGATACGAATCGGACGAGCAATAGGCAACACGGTGTGTGCATCGATGGGTATTACCAAAGTCAATACATCGCTGTTACGTGTATCGATACATGTTGTTATATTCAACACGTTTTCTCGTTGATATATTGCATCAAATCGCCCTGCACAGCACCATTTCTAAACGTCGAACGATATACATCCATATATATAGTCTAGATGGCCCTTGTGCTGCGTTGTGAAAGGGCATGCTATCGTATATCGTAGCAAGCAGCAGGTCCACAAACTCTCAATCGATACGTATTTCCCCGAACTATGCACCGTGAAGACATTCGTCAACGCGTATTACGGCCACCAGTACGTGACGTATTCCGATAGGAACGTATCAATAGCCATTGACTGTATTTTATATTGTCCAGGGTGTGGTCCGTAACGTTCCCAAGGGTTTCAATTAGAGAGACACGCCATCTCGAGATAATCGTTGACCTATAACGTTGCTGCGCATCAAACGGATCAAAGTCAGCGATCCCGATGACGGAACGTTTTTTGACACACCAAACGCAAAGGACATCAACACAAAGAATGCGGGTCTTCCTCACCCTGGAATGGGTTCTGGAGTCTGTCGCCGTAAGGCACCGCCCCTGCCTCCAACCGTGCCGCCGTCCCCTCGCCTCTTTTGCTCCCGTTCTTTATTCACACCCCAACAGCCATCGGCCCCCTACTCTGATGTTGTTGAAATTACTCCTTTCCCACCTCTCACTACTCCTCCTGTAGGTCATTCCCTCCTCTCCCGCTCACTCCCCCTCCCCTCTGACACCTAGCCTCAACCATCCTGTCGTCCAATTCTTGGATAGCCAGCGACAGGTTCAATTTTTGACGAAGCTCACATATGTGGAAATACCCACTTTCGAGCGCACCGACTACCACCCACACTCCCGGCCGGCCCCTGCCCCCGTGCTCCTTCCCCTTCGTCCGAAAACCCATCAGCGATGGGCATCGATTCTCTTGACCTCTTGGTCGTGCCCTGGCCGTCGGAAACACAAGGTCACCGAGCGTTGTCGGACCGAGGAGAGCGGCAGCGCGACGGAGACCTTTTCATCAAGACCTGGAAGGCGTTGCAGCGGCTTGTGGATGCCGGGACCGTCCGTGCATTAGGTGGGTCCGAGCGCGGGTTCTCGTGTTTTTTTTTTGCCATTTCATGTATTGTGCTGTGCCGGGACCATCTTCTGGTTGTTTTGTCTATTGCGTTTTGTGTTGATGTTGCTCGTTCTTTCTATTTATATTTGTTATGTTGTTTCCCCTATTGGATAGTTATCCTGTGGCCACGGAAAGCTTCCACGTCGGTTGGGTCCGAAGGTATGTTGGAAGGTGCTGGGCAGACGTCGGAATGTTTAAGGACGTGGAGATTGCAACTAACAACGACACTGGCAACAGCGATCTAACGTTGTTGCCCGTGCTTCACCCCATGCTGCTAAATTCAGGTGTGGATCGTTTCTTTCCGTGGCAGCTGGATTTTGTCATCGCGCAACCGGGACCGCGACCAGCCGTTAATTTTCTGCACGTCAGGTAAGAGTAGCTTGGAGCGGACGGCAAACATTTTCGAGAACAAGAAACAGCCTATTGCAATGTAACCCCCTCAAACCCCTCCCCGCTCCCCACCCTACTCCTCTCCTCCGCAAACCGTAACGTTGTCATGCCACACCACATCGCCATCCGCGCGAGCAGCCTGACGAGTCACCAAGAAACGATGGCAAGCTATAGCCACGCCCGCCAGGTTGAGGTTGTCGCTAGCCTTGACACGGCCCAAGCCGAAGCTGGAGCGGGCACATCAAATACTCACAGACAGGGTAATTGTTGCTCGTATCATCCGTCGACTGAGAAATATTGCGAAAGGTTCCCAGCTCGTCCGTGCAATCGACCAGCAAGCTGGCAAATATTAGCAAGTCGTTTGAAGAGGAACACCGACCTCGTCGTCGTTGCAAAAAAGGTGCGCTCGATAGCACGCAACACAGTGGATACCTGGACTCAAGTGTTACGGATGGAGGTGATTGTTTCCAAACTACTGTGCCGAGCAACGGAAGGAAATTTGGCCCGCGCTCGCACCCCGTTCGGAACCTCATGTCGCATGTTTGATTACGGTGGGGTGGAACTCAAATGCATCACCAGACGACGATGACGATGAAGCAGCAGCAGCAGCAACAACAGGTGTTGAGCAAGGAAGTGGAGGCAGCGGTGAAGACGTCGGTAGCAACACAGCAGATGGTGATGCGCACAAAGTCGCTCTATCCGCAATAGCATCGGACACCGAAATGGTGAGCTCTTGACTACCAGCTTGAATTCGCTTGTAACGCCGCGGAAATATTTTGGTATAGGGCATCTTGTTCTCCGGAAATCGTCGAACTAAAGGAGTCGAGAACAATACAACAGCCGACATACCGCCTGCAGACCCCCGAAGCAAGCGAGGGAAAAGTTCTCAACATCGCTTGCACTGTTGAGGCCACCAATCAGACAAATACAAGCCATTCTCCGCGTGACGCACGTACTGACCGATCGTTTCATGGTTTTTCTGACAATCAACGAAACACTCAAAAGACTCCGGCGCAAGTCATGACATCCTGGTCTTTGCACCGCGGCCTCGTCACTCTTCACACCGCCGGGAGCCTGGGCTTGAGCGCCGCCACAACACCGACCGATGCCCCGAAGCCGGTTTCGGCGACTGCCGCACGTCGGGGCTCCTACGCCGGAAATAACTCGGAGCTACGTGAGCGAGCTTTCCTAATCCCTCTCCAGACGTCACCTTGCGCCGAATTCAAGAACTATGCGCACCAAGCTTTGGGGGGAGGGGGGTTAGTACCCGAGGGCAGAAGACGGGTTTCTGCCTTTCCACCTGAGGTGGTCAACTTGTCGGGCAGACTGAAGAACACCGTTGCGGTCTAGTCGTCTGTTGCACTGATCAAAGCCAGATATAGTCTATATTCTAATAGGCGTTGTGTTGTGCAACTAACCGAAGCGAGGACGCACGTCTAAGGTTTACAGTCTGAGAACACCACACTCACTCACGCTCACGCCCGTTCGTGTCTTCTGGGCCCTCTTTGGGCCGTTAATAGATTATCAAGATCCCCCCGCATGTTTGGTTGTAGTACAACATCGTTTGGGACAAGTTGCTCGGTACTTTGAAGGATTGCACTTGAAAATAATAGATGCTTTCGGAAAGGAATGTTCACACGAGTGCATACATTTGTTCTGGTTCCGATTGTGCGGTACGGGGGTCTCTGTTTGCTCATCCATGCATCATTGCATGCGCTTTATCCCTCAGGCACCAGGGTCAGGGAGGTGTTTGCGCTGCTCCACCCCCTCGCCTCCCGGCCGTCGTTCTACTCCCCTAACAAGAGGTTTGGCTTCTCCCTTGGGCCTGAAAGCCTGGAGACAATCGAGGCGCTGGATACAGGCAAGAAATGTGCATCGCCACTCCCAAGTTTCGATCTCTAGAAGCTCTAATTTAAAAACATATAGGTCTACACGACGCCAACACCCGATCATTGGGTTCTCTACATACATGTAGACGAACGAATACTTTTCATGAAGATAATTTTGTTGTTAATAATCAATCTCGTCTGTCTGGGGTAACTACCTTTTCGTCGTTGTGTTCCACATATTCAATATTTCAATATTTCAATATTTCTCACATATTTCAATGTTTCCCAAGCAATCGAGGGTGGGCCCGGATCGGCGAACGAAATCCATTTTGCTCCCTCTTTCGTCGGTATTATAACTCAGGCCTCCGCCTTGCATTTCTGCTTCGTTTGGTTGGTCGGGTGGTTGGCTTCCGAAACAAAGCGTTTTGTTTCTCTGACGTGTCACACACAACAACACGCCATTCTTGTGCTTGTAGATAGATGGGTCGGCTTCATTTGTAGCCGAACCGTGAGGTATTTAGACAGAGAGGGGGGGAACGAGAGAGAGGCTACCTGTGAGTGTACGGGGGAGGCAGTGCAACACACTAGAAATAGAAATCGAATCAACGAAAACAGAGTAATCGGCAACCTCCGCCTGCCCCGCCCCGCCGCTCCCCGCTCGCAGCAGACGTCGCACCAACTTTGGCGTCCTATCCTTGATAGGAATATCAGGCGGGCCGAGAGTGACTCCGGCCCATCGTCATCTCAGAAACCGGCCGCATGCTACAGGTCGTGTCGAGAACGTCAAATTTCAACGCGCTTCGACTGCCGCTTGCTGTCGTGCGAAACCTTGCTAACACTTGTTAATGTTTTCATCTTGCTTGGTATTCAGTGGTCAGGTTGGGATCAGTAGTGTTTGTACGGGACGTTCAGCTTGCATCAGAGCCATGCAGCAGCTGGTGCAGCGTTTGTTTGCGAGTTGGATGGGTGGTGGGGTCACGGGCCTGTCTGTACATCGGACCAACTATTTTTCGCCGCTGAAGGACGTAGCGACGACCGAGAGGAGCATTATCCCGCGCGAGAAGTCTTCTTCGATTTGTAGCTTTCAAGAGTGTGTGCTGTGATCTAATCCCAGAGTTGATCCCCATCATTTGGCGTAACATCGAAGGGGAACCATGAGCGATGGGGTCGAGCCATCCGGGCTGTCATGTTGACAAAATGTGCGGGTGCTAGGTGCTAAAAAGGACGCCTGAACAACTCGGGAGAGAACTGCAACATCTCTGTCCCTCACACAGACAGCCAGCTCGCCCTACGCAGTGTGAGAGAATGTGCCAAGTTTTACAGTCCTCATGGTTCCTGCAAAGGCATTGTGCTCTCTTGAAAAACTCAATAGCCATGTTGCAAATCACCGGCCCCGTATCGACATGCCTGCGAATTCACTACCTGAATTTCTGCCGATGTATGAGAACTTGTTTGAAAATTTCATTTCGTTCTTGGTATTGACAAATTTACAGACGGTATGGGACGGATACCGTTTTTGCCTCCCTGATGTCGTTTGCCCTTTTCTGCCCCTTCGACAATAAGCCAGGCCAGAGACGCAAAACAAGAAAACGACATCAGCAACACCCACCACTACCCGCTGCAACAAAGTCACCGAAGCTACGCGAAGCTGCTTGGCACAATTCATAGCCAAACACAAGGTTGAAAGGGCTCAGAATAACCCCCACAACGCCAACGGCAACCACCAGCACCCGCAAAAAAATCAACATCCTTCAACAAAGCGGCACGGTCGCATCGATGATACTTCATCTCCGGATAGGGGACATGGGACGGTGACGATCTCCGGTGGAAATCTCCGACGAAACTACGTAAATTTAGTACTCCTCGCCGAAGTCCTCCTCCTCGCCCTCGCCCTCGGCAGTCTCGGCGCCGACCTCTTCGTAGTCCTTCTCGAGGGCAGCCAGGTCCTCACGGGCCTCGGAGAACTCTCCCTCCTCCATGCCCTCACCCACGTACCAGTGCACGAAGGCACGCTTGGCGTACATGAGGTCGAACTTGTGGTCGATGCGCGACAGAGCCTGGCAGTGTACACATTGTGAAGCAATGGCACAGCGGTCGGAGGAAAAAGTCGTCAGGCAAAAGGTTGGTGAGTAATTTCTCAAGAGCAATATTTCCACAATCAATCACGACACTTGCCATGAATGCTCGGGCCAAACATGGTATAAGTTTAGGTTTTGTCTCAATAAAGAATGTGGTGGCACCACCCGGGTGATGGTGAACTTTTTCCTCCCTCCTGTCCATCCGTCCATCAGTGGGTGGCAAAAGACAGCCATTGATTGCGATAAAAGATGGACTCAGCACGCAACAATGGACCGGTATCGCTTTTCATGCAGACGATCTACTACAGCATGTGGTGTTGGCCACGTCACTGCGAAGCAGGAACACAGCTGTCAACAATGTGCCATCTTTGCAACGGTGTTTCCCGCTGCGGTGATGACCCAAGAGAACACGACACACCAGATCGTCTGCGTGAAAAAGCGATGGATTCATCCTTGCTGGGTGGTGAGTTGATCTGTCATCGCAATCGATGGTTGTCTTGGCCTGTGTGGTGTCATTTGCCGATAGATGGTACCACAGCAGCATTCTGGCACGGCGGGCTGCACGACGTGATGCAAGCGTGCATGGCTGGTACTTGAAGCCAACAACAAAACAGCAGCTTCCCCCGCGCATAAGCATCGAGAGTGCTGGAAAGTTCCATTGTAACATGAGCGCTTCCCATAACCACGTGTCTACTGTTGGCAAAAGGAGAATGTGGAGCGCTATTGCTCGAGGAACGCACTTCTAAATACACTCCAAAACCTTGACCACATACAACGCATCATCAACACACGCACAAGACATGAAAAAGAGACGCACCTCGGCGATGGCGGTGGTGTTGGCCACCATGCACACGGCGCGCTGCACGCGGGCGAGGTCGCCGCCGGGCACAACGGTGGGAGGCTGGTAGTTGATGCCGCACTTGAAGCCGGTGGGGCACCAGTCCACGAACTGGATGGTGCGCTTGGTCTTGATGGTGGCCACCGCGGCGTTCACGTCCTTGGGCACCACGTCTCCGCGGTACATGAGGCAGCACGCCATGTACTTGCCGTGGCGGGGGTCGCACTTGGTCATCATGCCGGCCGGCTCGAACACCGAGTTGGTGATCTCCGCCACCGACAGCTGCTCGTGGTAGGCCTTCTCCGCCGAGATGATGGGCGCGTACGATGTGAGCATGAAGTGGATGCGGGGGTAGGGCACCAGGTTGGTCTGGAACTCGGTCACGTCCACGTTAAGGGCGCCGTCGAACCGGAGCGAGGCCGTCAGGGACGAGATAACCTGGGCCACGAGCCGGTTCAGGTTCGTGTACGTCGGCCGCTCGATGTCAAGGTTGCGGCGGCACACGTCGTACAGCGCCTCGTTGTCGAGGCAGAAAGTGCAGTCCGTGTGCTCCAGGAGGGCGTGCGTGGACAGCACCGAGTTGTACGGCTCCACCACCGCCGTCGCCACCTGCGGCGCCGGGGTGATGGCGAAGGAAAGCTTGGACTTGCGGCCGTAGTCCACCGACAGACGCTCAAGCAGGAGCGAGCCGAGCCCGGACCCGGTCCCGCCGCCGGTGGCGTGGAACACCAGGAAGCCCTGGAGGCCGGTGCAGTTGTCCGCCAGCTTGCGGATGCGGTCGAGCACCAGGTCCACGATCTCCTTGCCGATCGTGTAGTGACCGCGGGCGTAGTTGTTGGCCGCGTCCTCCTTGCCCGAGATGATCTGCTCGGGGTGGTACAGCTGGCGGTAGGTTCCTGTGCGGACTTCGTCGCACACGGTCGGCTCCAGGTCCACGTACACGGCGCGGGGCACGTGCTTGCCCGCACCTGTTCGTTTGGTCGTCACATTCGTTAGTCATTGGCAGGATTGAAGGTTGCGAGTAAGAGAAATGATGGTGAGGCGGGTAACTATGCAATGTAGTGTAGTACCTTCACGTTCAGGCTGTCGAAACAGTCCATACCTGGTAGGAGTACACGGTTTACACTAGTGGTTCATCTTTGGGGGGAATCACTCGCGAACGTCAAGGTCAAGAGGTGCGTGCGTGCGCATGGCAGAGGCATGTGGTTGGAGGTCGACAATGATCCATCGTTTGGGTTTCATCGGGGCTTTCGCTCAGCAGGAAGGCAGCATGATACGTATCGTCATCGGTTTGTAAACTCCGACAGACACAAGATACATGACTCGTCATCGCGAATAGCACTCTGATAAAAACCTACTAATGAAAAAAGCATCTGAACGCTGTGCTTGACTCACACAGCAGAATCATCCATGTAGAAGTAGTGAACTATTGTTGCATATGGCTATGGAATAGCATTGCTCCTCGTGAATTTTGTCGGTATTCGGAGGTGTACTTGGAACACTCGATTGCCTCAGGTCCCTATCCACATAACGCAGGATCGAAGTCAACGAGAGGACATGCGAACAAAAGATTCCGCGCTCCCGACTGGACTACACTGCCAAACATGGGAGTATACATACTAAACCTAACCATCTTCAACCGGCGTACCTTTATACTCCAGTATATTTATTCGGTATTTTCCTGTTACCTTCTCCCACACAGGGATAGGATTACTCCGAAGTTGAAATTTAGATTTATTATTTTTCTATATCTTTTTTGAAGCTGTTTTAATACCGATGTTTCTAGTTATTGGTATTTATGGCTCACGTCAAAGAAAGACCCGTGCAGCTTACATGTTTTTTCGTTACACTCTTTTTGGATCACTATTATGTTGATTGGTATAATATATATATATATATCTTTTTGCGGGCAGCACTATGAATCTTTATCAGTTACAATTCGTGTCTACTCGCGACTTGGGTGACATGGTTGTGGTTTCTCGTGCCCACGCTCACTGCTGGATGCCCGCATTGACACCAAACATCTCTGCTCTCCTAGGCATATATGTGACACACCTTGGTTGGCATGGACAACCCTACATGCCAAGGCTATCGATACCCGCTAAAACTACTTGTAGGCATTGCGTTTGCCGGGCTTGCTGAGCAAACCAAAGTGCGCAGGTACGTACATCGATTGACACGACCAAAACACACAACACACGCCTACAGAACCGCTGCGGTTTGGATATAGCAGCAACATCGCTGCTTCAAAATACACGAAGCAGCCCGGGATCGGAGGGGAAGTCAAGGCTGCATCAATGTTCGTAGGCGTGATCATGAATCACACATCTTTTCCGCGTTCAGCAGCATCGTGACGACCGAGATGGTCGAAAAACAAAAAACCGTTGCACTTTTGGCGCTGCTTTTTGTGGTTGGTGCACACACTCGGAGGAGTCACGGCATGTGTTGTATCCTGCTGCACTCACCAGTCTCCGAGAAGAAGGTGTTGAAGGCATCATCACCGCCGCCGATTGTCTTGTCCGAGGGCATCTGCCCATCGGGCTGGATGCCGTGCTCCAGGCAGTAGAGCTCCCAGCAAGCGTTACCTGCGCGCGGGGGGGAAAGGACCAAGTTTGAAATAACGACATTTTAGAGAAGGATGGCGATGTCGGTTGGCTCTTCGACGAGAGATGAGCTACAGACAAGAGCGTGCACACGAGAGAATCAGAGAGGGATACTGGGGGCGGGCACCAAAGACACAAAATTCTCAGGGATCAATCCTTCAGGATCATCGGTTGACGCACGCACACTGGATCATCTCGGCGTTGGTCGAACCACAACACGCCTTTCTCCCACATCAAGTCAACCTTGACGGTGGAATTGTACTCAAACCAATCTCCTCGCGTTTGCTCACCGGTCTGGATGCCGGCCTGGCCGATGTGGATGGAGATGCACTCACGCATGGTCAATGGTGGGTTGGGGTGTTAAAGCGAAGGGGAATGGTGAGGGAGGCTTACGCTTTTGGGTTATCGGGCGAGTCGTCACGCGATGCAACGGCAGGTCCGAGAAGTGAACACACTCAGCAAGCTCGGAAGCACCGAGGCAACCAAGGTGGAACATTCGAAGAGGCGTTCCTCAACGGCTTTCTGATTTTTACCGGCAAGAGACCTGAAACGGCGAAAAGACTTTATTTTTGCCTCTCGTCTCGTGTACATACGACGACAACATGACAAGACGACAAACATCTTCGAAGCCACCCTCGCGATTACCCCGCCTGTGTTCTTAGCCGTGCGGTACAGTCAGCAAGCGGTTAATGAGCTTGATGCAGCGTACACAAGGGTCGGAGCGGGTTGTATGTTGAGATTGGTGTTCAAGGTCCTATTTACATGAAGTCGGGTTTTCACGAGTGGACAGCAGGTGAGAGTCGTTCGCCCTTTGCAATAGCAAAAGGTACGTTAGTTCACGTGGAAGTTTCTGTTCCTGTTTGCACCATACACGAGGTGGTCATATCGACTAGACTATGTATGGTGTTGCTGCATCAGTCGTAGATCTACAGGTGGACATCGTACCACGTGGTACGGCCTGAGACTGTGTACAGCACGGGGTACATAGCTCTGCATGTAGACTACATAGATAGACTGCAGGTCACCAGGTCACCTCGTGGTGTTGTTTTATGCTGTGTATCATGTGTGTGTTTTTATTATTAGCATCGACCGCGCTAACCGGCTGACTAATTAAAAGACGTCAGTGCCAGCGGGTAAAAATCAAGGTCCCTGGAAGGGGGCCAAAATTCGAAAAATTCGCAATGCGCTTGATGCGAATGCCAATACGACTCTCTCTAGACTATATGTTCTTTCACGAAGACACACATCTCAGCTACACAAATGCCCTCGCTCGAACCTAGGAAGCCACTGATGCAAAGAGCGGAGGACAGCAAAAGGGTTATTTCAAGCCCAGCCGAAGCCAGGATATCGTGGTATGCTGCATCTCCCAATTTGATAATCGTACACTCCCAAGATCCAACAGTCATCGTGTCAGCAGCTAGATTACTCAAACAAAATAGCAACACATACACGGCCATAGCTCCACACATGCCCTCGCCCGAACCTAGGAAGCCACTGATGCAAAGAGCGGAGGACAGCAAAAGGGTTATTTCAAGCCCAGCCGAAGCCAGGATATCGTGGTATTGTGCTGCATCTCCCGATTTGATAATCGTACACTCCCAAGATCCAACAGTCATAGTGTCATGTGGGTGTGCGTTGAGCATCATGACACATGTTCCAATGCACAGATTATTTTTGAGTGGTGGTGGGAAAGCCTAAAGGTACTGCCAGGGTGCATGACTTTAAACTGTATGGAATCAGTACGGTATGAGTTTTCGCCCCATCTATTATGGTGCTAGCCTACTGTTCCCCTCTCGGTTGTGTTTGGCGTATCAGCCGGGGTCACACCGGAGGAATGTAACACAGGGATTTCGCGAGAAGGGTTGGCCGTCCCCTCTCGTTGAATACACTCACAACTCCATCGACTTCCACCGCAGAACTGCAGATTGTCCATTCCCGAAGGCTCGAGCCCACAACCTGCTGCTAATAGGTTTGCGAGGTTACCATCTAGACCACCAGAGAAATCGTAGCACAAAAAGTGTATTGAGACGTGGTCAGGCCGGCAGCCCCAGTGGGGGGAACCAAGGAGTGACAATGTGACGCCACCTGTAATAGGTTTGATAACCTCAGCATCGTGTGGAGATTAGCTCGAAAGAGATTGATGCGATCCAACACCGCTCATGTGTTGATTAATCGCCTGTGCTTTCCAGACTACCTACCCAACAGCGGAGTCACAAAGGGAGCAAGGTCGCCACCATGCGGCAGTCGCCGTCTACGCAACAATCACCCCGACCAACTGCTAGAAGGCCGACTTCATCGTCTCAGGTTGGCGGGCGAACGAGTTTAGGCGGCGAGACCGCTAGAGGGGTATCTGCAAGGTCGTCCATGCCCTCGGCGCGCGCAGTGGGGCCTCCGCCGACGGTATCAAGCGACGTATTCGAGATTGTAGCGGATGGAAACGCGGATGTGCTGGAAGACATGATCGCCTTCTGCGGAGCTCAGCACATGTGCGAGCTGCGAAGCAAGAAGAAGGAGGACTACGGACGAAATCTTCTCCACTGCGCTGTCGCGAGCGGACAACGGCCCACGCTTCAAGTCTTACTGAAGCATGAAGCTTTCGACGCAAACCAGGCAAGTCCGAAAGAGGACAACCAGGCGTTAGGAATTTCAGCCCAATTCTACAGCTTGTAATGTCAACAACGCACTTTCTTGCAGCGTTACGGCAGATGGCATGTACCTCCGTCGAAAAGACCATTGATGTTGTGGGCATCAACACGAACCGCACGTGTGCAAAAGTAAGAGCTGCAGATAGAACGTGTAGTAACAGAGACAGATTTGTGTGACCCCGGCTGGTACGCTTACCGACTTACCGAAAGGTGACACAATACGCCTGTGGTGCCTTCTGTGATCTTGGCTGTAAATTTGTGCAAAGTTGACCGATACGCATGTGTGTTGTGTAGGAGTTGGCAGGATTGTTGGACGCCTGTTGTGGCTACCGACTGGCCATCCCAACCAATAGGGACAGAACAAGGACTTTCAGAATTTATCTGGGTTCTGATGGTATCATGCGTTTACACATCTTCGTCGCTTCTTGCCTTTAGAACAGAGCAGCATCATAACTGTCAAACGAAAGCCAGGTCGCTAAGTCGGTTTGCACACCTTGCTTCGGTCCACCTACACGCCAACTAGATGCAACCCACCTGCGACAGGTGGATAGCGTATACACGAGGAGTACGCCATTGATGGAGGCCGTCAAGATCGGTCGGCTAGACCTCATCGAGTGTCTAATTGCGGCAGGCGCTCGGCTTGATGTGCAGGTGGGATTCATCTTTCGATATGTTCGTTCACTTGATTGATGGCATTGCTATAACTTTGCATTGCTTTCTTTTTCGTTCCTGTGTCTTGTCGGCAGCCGTAAGATGTATGAGACCGAGCTGGTTGGGGTAGAGTGGACGGAAGATGCATCGAATATGTTGCTTATGCCAATCTCTCATAGGTTGTCGACCGGTTCTACGGATTGTGCACCCTGTGCCGCGGAACAGAAGCAATCATGGGGTACGAGCGGCACGGCGACAACGTCCACATTACTGCGTCACGGGAAACTTGACCATCAAGCCATATGGTAGGACTCTCACTTTTTTTTTTTGCGCTAGAAAACAGAAATACCTTTGCAATAGTTCGAACTTCGTTTGCACTGAGCCTGTTTTTCGCTTGAGCAGGACGTAAATGGCGACACCGTTCTTCATTGGGCCGCGCGGGAAGTTTCCGCGGCGTTTTTGAGGCAGGTTCTGCACTTGGCACGGAAGCACGGCAGAACGACGCAGCAGATGCTGGCCGCGTTGCAGGTGCATTTCACTACCGTAACAGCGGTTAACACCCATGCTGAAGAAAACATGAAATGTTTTGCATGAGGGGTTGAAACATTGCGAAGTCCTGCTCTGGACTGAGTGAGCGTATTGTTATCGTAGTAACGAAACCCAACTGACTGAATGACCAAAACGTGCGTTCGTGTTTCGTTACGTCCCTTTCTCCGCTTCGGCGTACTGGATCGATTGCTGCTGTACCGCACAATCCTAACAACAGCTGAAGAACAACAGCGGGGAGAACGCCGCTGACGTTGGGGCAAATGACGTCGCCCGCGAGTCCATCCGCCGCCTGGTGTCTGGCGAGGAGGCCCCCGGCCTGCCCCCGAAGAAGCACAACTCTTCAAGCGTGAGGGCCAGCCAATCCGGCGTCAAGAGTAACGGGCGTGCATCGTACGCAGCAGCACCAGAAGCGGGGGGAGGAGGAGGACTACGGCCGAGCCAGTCTGGCCCTGCTGGTTCAAGTCCAGCAGGGTTAAGGCCAAGCCAGTCAGGACACACGACAGGATCCAGACCAAGCCAATCGGGGACTCCGCCAGGGGCAAGATCGAGCCAATCAGCAGGACGAAGCCCGGAAACCAGAAACAGCCAGCACCAGCATCACAGTCAGTCTCAAGCGACAAAAAGAAATCACAAACCGGGACCAGTGGCCACTTCGTCCACTCCGCAACCGGCCGCATTAGCAAGACACTCTTTGCCGGGGACACCATCCGGGGTCGTGTTGGGGGCGCTGACAGGCGGAGGGGGTAGCACGGCACCATCCCCAGGGAGGGGCATGGTGGTGGCGACGGCGCAGGGGGGGGAGGCGGCGGTGGTTGGAGAAGGCGTTGCCCGGGGGCAGGACGGTCAACCAACCAAGCCTTTGTTGCTCCCCAAGGTGAATGGTCTACACCTGAACGCCAACAACTGGAAAGTGTTGTGCACCCTGCTAAGAATGTTAAACAACGACTAGGGTTGTTCTTCATGTTTGCTAACAGTTCAAAGGTTGCCCGAAGCAAGATCTACGATCGAAAGTTGGAGGCACCTCGCGCTCTGTGGATGAAGAGACTACGTCATCCGAAATACCAAATGATCGGCTTGAATACGATTGGTACTGGTAGAAACCTGAACCAATACTTGTGGTGCTCAGCCTCCCACACTTTGAAACATCAACCACGAAACCTCCGAAACAGGATACTACCGTCGTATCGTTCCTTCCGTGGTATTGCTTTGGGAAGGTGAAATGAGTGGTCACAAGCTACGCTGCGATCGTTGGAGCAGCAGATGCGAAGAAAAGTGAAGAAGGCATGGTTCGAGTGAGAGCATCCTCTACCCCTACATCACCAACAGCTCATGTGCAAGAGACGCCTGGCTGACATTCTATCGGCCTAAAGCATTCTATCGGCCTAAAGCCATCTAACTCTTGAAGGGGGCCAAGGCAGAAGTGCACTTTGTTACAGCGTTGGAATCCTCTCGGAATGTAAATGCTGTGTTATTAGGGATGGAGTGCTTAGCATAAATGTCGAGGACAACAGCACCAGCAGCAGAACAACAAATGGTGCATGCGTCAGTCGATGTGGCGAAGACTACCGCCTATATACTCCAAACTGGACAGGTATCTGGTGGCAGGGCCAGAGCGCCTTCCCCCAAATTCAAGCATCATGTAAAACCGTATGGGTAGGTGATACCCCGAAGTTACAGTAGAATAGAATCCATGCATCTTCGGCACGAATGAAACCTATGCGTCTCACTTTATCTTGCTATCGTCATTGCCGAGCGAAAACAGTACAGGATTCGAGGTCAACGACTTGGATCAGCACGTTCACACCTCTAGATCTTCTGGTGGAAGAGTACTCTGTCGGGCCTGTTCCAGCGAAAAGAAAACACGACACAACCGAACTCGAGTTGCTGGCAGTAAAGGAGAGCTTCCTAAGTCCTCTTGAAGGATAAACAACTGAAAAAAGCGAAGGGCTGCCTCAGGGGCCTTTACATTCGTTTTGACCGACACTAGTTTGAGGTGGTCTCGCTTAACATTGCTTGGGTACTGTGTCCACCGCCATTCGTGGGCCCGCAGCCATCACTTCAACCATAGTTCCCTTGCTTCATGGATACCCAGACCACAATGAACGGGGATAACCAGGTTGCAACTTGTGGTTCTGGTCGTGAGATTTTTCAGTGAGTGCAAACAACAGTCCCTGCTCTTGATATAGGCCCAGTCTACTCATCCATCGAAGGAAAAGAGGCGAATAGTATCACTGTCCTTCGTACATGTAACAAGCAACACAACATCGCTTGGCAACCACTCTGTTTTCGCCCACTAAGCAAATGATAGATTCGTACGCTTCGGTGGAGCGATTTCGCCTGGCTTTGCGTCCCGGCCATCCTTGTTCAGGATATGAAACATGCATAGGCGCTTTTTACCACATCTTCCCAAGCGAAATCGCTGGTACCAGCGAGAGCCAAAACATACCTCAAGCAACAGAATTGGATTCCCCCGACCCACCCATCATCATCACGGCCCCAAACCGAAAGTACATCCAATGTACTAACGCGGCCGAACAATAATTTGAACACAGCTCGGAGATGTTACCATGATCTTCAGGTCGGATTTTCTCCAACTTAGGCGTAAAACTGCACGGACGGGTTTCCACACGCCAGACGTTGCATCGGGTTTCCCGAGTACCCCAGGCACGTGTGAATTTGCGCACGTATGTTCCCTATGGTCGTCAACCTTCTCCCTGTCCCAGCATCTCACGCTCCTCCCGCTAGCCTCGGGGAGTCTGGAAGCCTTCAGGTCTGTCGTATTGGGTCTCCGATGTCCTGGGCCACGCCAGACACAGATTCATGGGAAGTGGAGGGCGCAGCAAAATGTGGACGATTTTAAGGGCAACCACAGCTCGGCGATTGACTTGATTGGGTCACTTTTTTCCCGATCTGTGCCTTCTCTCCAGGTGACGTCGTATTCTTTCGGAGTGTGTTTGGAAGCAATACAAAAGCAGCACGTGCGGCGTGAGGGCTAAATCACTGACGACAGCGTTTTACGTCATGGACGGAAGTTCGGATGTTTTTCTTTTGTCTTCAACAAGACGCGGTACTCGCCTGAAGTTGTGGTAGTAGTCCACAGCGTACTCCGCGTCGTAATACTTGGTCCAATCGCCCCAAGAAGTACTGTACCCCGCCCCGCTTCCCTCCACCATGACGCCACTATAATTTTGCTCTTCTCCATCCGTATTAGTGCCGGCTCCCTCAAGGGCTAGCATGGTTTCGCCGATGTAGAAATGCGAGGAGTCTCCGGTCATCTGGTCAAGAGTGTTGCGCAGCGGGATCACCAGAGCGCCGCACGTTTTGCGGAAGCATCACAAAGAGGAGCAGGGAGAGGGGGG
>CACKRE030004166.1:400-33129 GCA_902602495.3 Ectocarpus sp. CCAP 1310/34
TTACTCCGCAGGTGCGGCCAATTTGTAGACGAACCTTCATCAGCCTCGGGTTAATGCACTCCACCGTCCTACCTTCCTTGCCCACACTCTCCCACATGGCCTCCTTGATCGCTATGCCCACACCGTCTACGCCCTTCTTGTCCTTGGTGCCAGTACGGGCGCCGCTCCAGATGACCACGTACCCGTCGTGTGCAATTGAACTTTGCCCCTCTCGTCGGGTCTCCTGAAGTCCTATCACATCACAGCCGGTCGCGGAACAAATCTGCATGACCGTCATCACGTTGTGACCGATGGGGTTCCTACCGCTGTAGGCGAGCGTGCGTACGTTGAACGTGCCGAACGATAGGTCGCCCTCTCGTGCCTTCTTCTTCGCAGCTGCCTTGACGGCCGCTGCGGTCTCGTGTCTCTCTCGGTCCACCTCGCGTTGCGGGTGTGCTTTCTTCCGTCTTTTCCGAGCGGCGAGTTTCCTCGCATCAATCCATCTCTGCAGAGCTCGGTTCTTGCCTGTGGTGTTTTGACGAGGAGGGTGCAGCACTCCCTCCCCGCGGTGCCCGCGGTCGTCTCCCTTCTCCCGCGAGCGGTGCTTACTGACGTGGTGTTTACGAATCTCTCTACTCCTCCAGCTTCGTGGGCCACGCTTTCCGCGACGGTGGTTGCCAGGTGCAGTTTGCCGCTTGCATTACTGCCGCGGGAACAGTGTCCATACACACCTCTCGCCACTACCACCGTCTGTGCATCCTCACCGCCACGCTGAGCCAGCGCGGCGGTGAGTTGCACCTTGGGGCACCACCCGCCTACTATCTGTTGTGTCCTGGTTCGCCCGCGAGGGACTCACTAGGTCGATTTCGGCCCCGGCCGGGGAGCAGGCCGAGGAGGGGGAAAAAAGTATGTGACCCCGGTTGGGTCGTCTAGCTAGTAGAAGTGGAGGCTATGTACCTGCTTGGTGCGTGCCGCGTGCGTCGCGCTCCCATGCTTGCACGCTTGCGCACACGCCCGCCTCGAAAATCATCTTGCTGGCAATATATTTCCTTGGCGAATCCCTTGGCGCAGTGCTCGTAGAAGATAAATGTACGATATTTACCGTGTGGTCGCATAAGATACCACACCCCCCGGATCGAAAGCTCGACTGCTGTACTCCACGCGCGTACTCCACAACGAAGAGGGTGCCGAAACCAAACGGTCCGCTTTCGGAAAGCACTAGTGAAGACGGTTCAAACCCCGCCATTTTCGGCCCCGTCCCTAATTTTGCTGCAGCCTGCTGTAGTCGAGGGTTGTTGATCGGTCCAGGGGGTGTGTTGCGCGACGTAACGTACGAAACTAAACGACTTCCTGTGTTTTCTGCATACATGTATGCATGCAATGGGTAATTTGTACTTGGAAGCAAATTGACAAAACGATGTAAGGTCTCCAAGCTGTGACTGCTCTCGCACCCGTTGCATTGAGTGTACTTTTGACTCGCGTGATTTCCGCGAAAACCATAAAATAAAAAAGAGAGCAAGAACGCAAATGAAAGAATGGGATTCGATTTGAGCGATTTGTAGATGGGGCCTCTCAAGACTCCCACGCCCAACGGGCTGATGCTGTGTGACTCAGCAAACGAGTGTGGTACTGCCCCAAGCAGAATAAAAGTTTCCCACGAGCTCCTCCGCATCTCTGCTGCGGTGCATATATTTCTTCATGTTGGTATTACTACCCGTGCTTCGTTTCTTGGAATCCCGCGATCATTGGACATGGTTTTCTATCCACGGCCACCCGGTTGTCAAGCAAAGTTGGCATCCTTTGATTCAACGAGGGCTGCCCACGGTTTATTGGACACTAGCATAACCCTCTCAAAGTGTTTTTCAGCCCTTTCCATGCCTCTCATGGTTAATCGTCGTTGAAGTACGTTGTCTGTTTGGGGTGTCGGCGCGTGTACTATGTTATCACGCTCGCGGGCTCTTGTCGAGAGCGTGTTGCACAAAGGAGTGACTCAAGTTCCTTGATTAACTATTAACGAGTGACAAGCATGAGCAGCAGGCAAGAAGGACCTGCTGCTGCACACACGTCTGCATATACCCAAACCTATCATATATGCGTACCCCCTCGGATATCTCGGAGATCTGTATCCTGCCGAGTACATACACAAACAGCCCCCCTACTCGGTACGAGATACGATCTACGAACCTTCCGTACATATCGCCAGGTAAAACGGCAACAAAACCAAAACCATTCATCTTTCATATTCACAAATCATCTCAACTTCCCGATCTATTGAATATTCAAATTTCAAGTTACTATTCCTCCTTAATCCACTACTATGTATGTTGGAACTTCACTAGAGTCTTAACAATCATCCCTCTCGAGAAAATGTCGTCACCAAATTCTCAAGCAGCCAAAAACCAAGAATCATCCTTAGAAAAATACTCCGCAAAGATCAACATTACATCAGAGTCACGTCATGAAGACTTTGGACGGACAACTCCGGAAAAACGTGTCAACTATTACTTCGGACAAGATCCTCGCACAAAACCATGTTTCAGCTCATTGACCAATCTCAAATAAGCTTCGGAAGCACATAGGCCTCAACCATGTCTTACCAAAATATGCCAATTCCTTCCTTCAATATATCATTCAGAAAAACCAAAATACCAAATACGGCAAAAGAGACAACGGTTAAAAACCCGGCGCATATTTAAACGCCAGAGGAAACTTTCACCAATTAAGCCGTTTCTCAAACAAAGAGACAACATCAATTTCTTAGCAGCCCCTGGCCACAATATCTCCCAAAACATAAAAACTTAACAGCCCTCCTGCTGAAATAACTCCCGAAACAGAAAATGCAAGCCATCCAGTATTTCGTCTGGATTGCAAGAAACAGAATACAAAACATATACCGATTGACATCTCCCCTTCGACATATCTCCGACCATGGAACTCAATCCGTCCTACAGCAATACATGCAAGGCACAACTCTCGAATACTAACAACGAGAAAACAAACAAATATCATGAACTTATCTCCGAAAGCCGCAGGTAATACGCGGAATCGGAAACAAACAAGAAATTCTCCTCATTTCCGCAGGTAAAATGGGGAAAACGTTTACAAAATGAACAAAAACCAAACCCGAACGTCTGCTAGAACGCTGCTTGTACTGCGACGAGGATCATGGCATCACAATCACATTCATCCCCCCCCATGATTTTCGACAGCAGTGCTAGCAGTGGTCCAACGATGTCAACTGAACCATTCGGCGTGCTGAATTCTTAGATTATCCAAACTCAATGCCCAACATATGAAAATCACAATGTAACCAACCATGCGCATCGCAACTCTAAGTCTACGTCGACACAGTTCTCAAACTCATGGTTTTCGACAAACAAAACAAAACCAAACCTAGAAATAACCCAAACACAATAATTCTCACAAACGTGCCTGAACCGCGCGTAGATCCAGAGCTGCGTCGTTGCAACCATCGGTCATCCCCCACTGGAGCTCCCGATCACGAAGTCTCTTACTTCCTCCTCTGGAGATCCCGATCACCAAGTCTCTCACTTCATGCCGCACACTTCTGCCACGATCGATCCTCCCTTCCTGGCATTACCCCCCATCGTCCCGCACGACGTAGATGCCATTGCTCACGGTCGGATGGGCGCCGGGATGCCTTGCACCGGCGGACAACGCCCCGATGCCGCCGTCACCGCTGCCGTCGCTACTGTTGCCACCTTCGTCGCCATGGCCCAACCAACAGCTATCCTCATCGCACTCGTCCTCCGGCTCTTGCGCTGCTGACGCTTTAGCCGCAATTCCCTGCGTCCCAACCGGCTCCCACACCGCCGCCGCGGGCAAGACTCTGCTGCCGGGGGTCGCCGCTCTCGCCGCCGGTGCTGCCGTCCATGCCGCTGCTCCCGCCGCGAGTGCCTGCGCCCCGGCCGTCTCCCCTGCCGCCGCCGCGGGCAAGATTCTGCTGCCGGGGGTCGCCGCTCTCGCCGCCGGTGCTGCCGTCGATGCCGCTGCTCCCGCCGCGAGCGCCTGCCCCCCGACCGTTCCCCCCGCCACCGTAGTGGGGAAACCACCATCAACGGTCGCCGCTCCTGCCGCAGGTACTGTTCCCCATGCCACCGCGCCAGCTGCAAACACGGGGAGCATCGCCTCCTGTCGATGCCTTTGCCTCCTCCAGCGTCGTCGCTTCCGCTGCTGGTGCGGCATAGCGTCGTTGCCATTCGCGTTGAGACCCTCTCCGTCACCGACGGGCACGTGCTGTTGCATGCGGTCGATTGTGCAACACATGCGGCGCCGATGGCCATACTCACCGCAGGCAGTGCAGTTGCCTTCAAAGCGTCGTGGCGCATTGCAGTCGCCAAGTGAGTGTCCATGCCTCCCGCATCTCACGCACTGATGAACGACACCAATCAGAGCACCCTGCGGCGAAGCTGACTCCTCTTGCGGGTACACAGCGTTGCGCCCACAGTCATAGAGCCCCCCAGATCCCCACGTCGGGAAGTTAGGAGGTGGGTAATGTGCAGGTGGTGGCTGAGGACGAACCCACTGCTGCTGCTCCCGCTGTTGCCGCCACCGCCGTTGTAGTCCCCCCTGACCGTGGCCACCATGACCGGACCCAAGCCCACCAACCGTCACCGCTGCCGCCGGTGCCGCCTGCGCTTTGCCCAATTCCTTCATCATGACCTTGTTGGCGTATGCCGCGCGAACAACGTTTTCCACCTTCGCTCGGGAAATGGTGGGGTCGGCCAGGATGGACTTGCGTTCGATATCGTACTCGTGCGCAAGCTGGCGGACAATGATGTGCACGATAGCCCGCTCAGATTTTTCGATGCCGACAGCTTTCATGATGTTGATCACTCCGTCTACTCTGGCGAAGAAGAGTTTCGGGTCCTCGCCGGGATGCATCTCAATCGTCTCAAGTCGCCTCACAAGCAACGTCTTCTCAGCGTCAAGAGTAGGCAACAGCCATTCGTGGATCACGCTCCACGCCTCAGGGACGCAGTCGCAAGCACCCAACCGTTCTTCAATGTCCGTGCCGCAGGTTGCTTCCAACATGTACCCCCACGCCCGCTGGTGAGCTGCCACCAGATGTGCACCGTGAGTCTGGTTCAGGTATGTGCGATCCAGACAACTGATAACGTTGACATAACCAGTAGATGGCATGTGGTCAAGGGTTCGCTCCAAATCCTCGACAGCCAGGAAATTCCGCATTCTCCGAAGCCAGCTCACGGCCTTCGTCGAATTCGTCGGGATTTTGGGCGGGTTGCGACTGCTGCTGTAACCGCTCAAAGCACAATTTCCGTCATTTTTCATGCTCACCCGTTGTGTACCGAGCCCAGCTCCACCAGCTGCCCCGGCAGTCGTTCTTCCGGCAGCCATTGCTCCTGCCGGTGCATCGTTCTTCTCCCTTAGATGCCCATATTCCATCTCCGTCCAGTACTTCTCCCACATGTTCTTCCTCCGCCTAATTACGCCGCAAAAAAAAAAAATGCGGCACGATGTATCTCCTACTGCTAGACTTATTCTTGTTCACGTAACTGGATCTCCTTGGCACGCTTACCGCTGCTGCCCTTGTATTCCAAATGCTGTCCCTGGATCTCCTTGGCGCGCCTGTCGCGGCTGCCCTTGTATTCCAAACTCTTACCCTGGATCTCCTTGGCATGCGCGGGCAAAAACCGCCCTGCTGCTGCTGCCCTCGTATTCCAAACCCTGTTCCCTGGATCTCCTTGGCGCGCGCGAGCAAAAACCGCCCGCTGCTGCTGCCCTTGTGTTCCGGTGCCTACCTCCCGAACCTTTCCCTACCGACGTCAGCTGACTACACGATATCGTGTTTGGGGTGTCGGCGCGTGTACTATGTTATCACGCTCGCGGGCTCTTGTCGAGAGCGTGTTGCACAAAGGAGTGACTCAAGTTCCTTGATTAACTATTAACGAGTGACAAGCATGAGCAGCAGGCAAGAATGACCTGCTGCTGCACACACGTCTGCATATACCCAAACCTATCATATCTGCGTACCCCCTCGGATATCTCGGAGATCTGTATCCTGCCGAGTACATACACAAACATTGTCCATGTTTTGTTCGTGTTGCTTTTTTGTGTTCGGTGTGCGAAGACCCCACGCAAAGCGCCTCTTTTTCCCCCTGTTGTTGTGGTGACCGAATCTCATGGCAGCGATCCACATCATTGGGGTCCAGGTGCTTCCTAAGCTGGCGAGCCGCAGGTCGGCGAACATTGATAAGGGATATTTTTAAGGAGGGTGGCGCGAGAATGTACACCAGCATCCAAACCGTATTGAAGGACATGTGAGCGACGAATGGAGGTATCGTTGCAACTGCAGTACCCGCTCTTGCCTTGTGTTTTTTCGATGGAAGAAGTTAGCCTGTTGGGGGTCTGTTCAACTGTGCTTGTGACATGAACCGTTTGGGTGATGAGGTGATTGTGTCCTTGGTAGCGAGTGCAGATGTGGTCTTACACAGTCGCATGTTTCTATTGTTCTTGTTCGGGGGCGCACCCTGTGTTGCTTGTTGCTAATTCTAGCACCCTAGGGACATGATGTGGCGATTCACCAAGAAACGCCTGGCTTCGTCGAGTGCCTATTGGCGAAAAGGCGACTTTTGGGACAGGACTTGCTTCACGAGTCCTCCCTCGCGCAGGTGACAGAATGGGTGTTTGCAGGTTGTCCTTCATTTTACCTAGCAGATTTCCCCTGAACACTACCAACCGAGGCCTAAAAGGTGCCATGGGCAGCTTTGATTTCTTCCCACGCCTAGGCCAGGAGTCATCCGACTGCATTTGTTGTTTCCCGATTTCCGATCAATCGCTTTTCCCGCCACGCTACAAGACGCACTTGTGGGAAAGCATAGGGGAAGGGGTGCTTATCCCGATTGATACTTTCGCCGGAAGTGGAGGCTACTCATGCTTCTACTGTGTGGCCTAGTACCGTGAAGAGAACAGAGTACCAACTGTGCTGTTGAAAGAACCAGCGGGAAGTAATTTAAGAATGCCTCAGCATCTACCAGAAAAGTATATTGTCGTTTCAATACTACCCTCTCAGATACCCCGCCCATTCGTCCGGAAAAGTGGCAAACACGTTGAAACCTCCTCCCGGTGTTCTTGATCCGCAAAATTGAGAACCCACCCCACCAACCTCGGGGTAGTCGTTGTCGGGATCAAAGATTGCCCAGCCCCCCGGGATGAACGCAAAATAGCTACAACCGTGCCTTTCGGCAATCTACAGCTTGCCTCACCTCCGTCGTAGTATAGAAATGATCTTTCGCATCCTGGACGTACGTCGGAAGATACGCAATTAACGGAATACGCATGCTTCTTTGGCTCATCACCCCATCGGCCTACCCGTGACTTGCCCTTCCCTTCGTTCCGTTCGGCCACAATTTTTGTGCAACATGCAGCACGCCAGGTCATGGCGCCCTCGTCGCCATGCTTCCGCCATCCTCACAGAGGATGGGAACCCGAGATAATGCGCTTCCTCTCCCCATTTGCGGACGGGAAGGGAAAGCCTGACATCATGCGCTTCCTCTCCCCGTTTGCGGACGGGAAGGGCAACCTCATCGTGAAGGAACCCTGCTCGAAGACGTGCGCTTCGACGTTGTCGACCTCGGGCCTATTCGTCGACGACATGAAGTGATGGCTGAGTGTTGTGAGCACTCATTCCTTCTTCATGAAGTTGAGCTTCCGCGCGGGGTCGCGAATCTGTTGGGAATACTCTCGGGCGTGGCGCTTTGTGTGGCGGTTGACTATGTCCCAGCCGTAGATTGCCCATGGTCAGAGTATTCGTCAGTTCCAGCCCAATATCGCGATGCGGTGGTTTACTTCTGCTATAATAACCAACCGGTAGGCACGTGCGTAAGTTGGAATGGATATAGTTGATATTTCGTCCGGCAGGGGGGGAGGGCGCAACCAAGCATTGCGTGTGGACGGGAAAGAACATCATACGGTACACGGTATTTTTTTGCCATTCGTGGAGCGCATATATTGCAAAGATTGCCGGCTTGAGCGGGATGGAGAGGATTGCAACTGCTTGAGTGCCGTTTTTTTAAAGACAAGGGAGGTTTTCTTAGTCTGTGATGTGTATCGTGTGTCCTGGCCTTTTGTTATTTTATCCTATGCTTAAAATGTCGGGTACTGTTCCAGCAAAAGCAAGACGTATCGGTAGTCTGTGGATCAAGGCGGGTACCGGTCGCGCCACCACTAAACCTTTTTTTGGTCGATGCTTGTTCTTGTTTTGTCTACGGGGTACCCCCATAGCGACTGTATAGGCTTTAGTGTAGTCTTGCTGGAGCACCTGAGTTCTTATATTTTGGATTTTTTAGGCTCAAGTTCTTAATTGAGTGGTGGCGCGTTCTGCCACGACACGAGACGTTGAACATGAAAGCAACAAAAAAAAAGTCCCGCGATCGCGATGGCACATGAAAAAAATAATATGTACCAGCACAGACACCAACACTGAAATCGCTGCCGCAGTTTGCTTGCAGGGTGCTATTCGGGACACCCGGCAGGGTGAACCCTGGCAGGGTGTCCATTATAGACGCTGCAGCCGGTTCACCCTTCTGCCGTTTACAGGGTAGGGTGCCTTGGCAGGGTGGTTTTTGGCCACCCTGCCAGGGTAGCCATTTGGCCACAGGTGTGCCACTTTCCGCCCATGCGTGTCTCGAAGAACGTGTTCGTGAGAGCTGGCCTGTTTTCCGTTGCGAAATTCAGCAGTAGCATGCCATTGGCGTTGAGCTCATCGGGCCCGTACATTGCTATTATCCTTCCGTCCCCTCCAACCTCTCTCCCGTCCGCGCGTTGGCGTCCATTAGGACATACACAAATTCTTTGGAAGGGATCCTCCGCACGAGACCGTCAAGTTTTCCCAGAAGATGCGCTTGCTGTCGGCGGTTGAAGGTTCGGTTGGAGCATACGCGGCTACGAAGTTGACCGCTCCACGGTGGCCTGCCACCAGAAACCTCATGGCCATAAGGCGTTCGTCGATAAACTCCGTAATGAACGTGGATGTCTTGCACAATGACTCTTTGAGGGATGTCCCCACACCATGGACTACACCCGTCTCCGTGCCTTATAGCAGAACACCCGGACACCCGCTGCTGCAATTTCTGTTCGACCTGCCCTCCGTGTCTCCTGCATTCCTACGATACGTCTTGTCTCTTGAAAACCTCCTTTTCGTCAACCGTTTACCACGCCCCCGCCAGTTGCTGTCTACGACCCCTATCCGTGTCCCCTCGATATTCGAGGGATTATAGACAAGAGACGGCTAAATGTGAAGGCAGCTTTGCGCTTGCACCCAGGGATGGCACTGTGTGCACCATCCAATAATGATCAGGCGTCGTTCGCTCTTTTTCTTATATTTGAGAAATTCGCAAGAACGCCGAATTTTTGTGCGTGGTAATAGGGTTGGACTAATCAAGTCAGGTTTTTAAGCCCTGGTCTCCGTCGGAAGCGATGCGCTGCAAAGCGCGTTGTTCGTTGTTGTTGTTGTTGTTGTTGTTGTTGTTGTTGTTGTTACTGTTGTTATTGTTGTTTCTCACATTATTAGCTCTATTATTGTCCACAAAAATGGGGAGCCCGTGGTCTCAAAACCCGGGACATACATGCATGTGTATACGACGCCGCGGGGAAATAAAACAAAAGTAGGGTACAAACCACTCGAAAAAAAGAAAACAAAACGATAGAAAAAAAAAATATAGAAAGAAAATAACTGCAATTGTCTGAGGGCAAACAAAATACTAATAGTAATAATAAAACAACAGGTACCGCACCAACCGTTCGAGAAAAAAAGAGCCGTCGGAAACCGATCAACACAAAACAAAAACAAAAATAATAAAGGAGGAGGACTCTTCCCACACCCGCCTAAAGAAAATATCAAAGGGTAGTGTACCAGCACCAGGCACTACGCACCAGGGCATGGGAGTAACGGAGCAAACAGGACAAAGAGGCGGCAGATGGGCAGACAGCCAGATGTACAAAAAACAAAAGCAACAGCAAAAAAAGCGAGATCAAGGTACCCAACACAGCAGAGTAGTGTAAAGGATATGCACGCGCGGTGCAATCTGGGAGACCCGTGAAGACGAACCCACTTGTTATTAACTCGTGTGGAACAGCAGTAGCTGTTGCCAAGGGAACGTGGAGGACTGACTAGGATGGGGCCAGGATCAGCTGCTGAAGCAGGGGTTACTTGATCCTGTCCCCTGTTTTGTCCTTCCGTGGGGAGTTGCATCTCCCGCACTTTTCTCTGGGCATTAGCCCGCACTACCGTTTGTACTTTCCTATACATTCAAATCCCATAGATCAAGGTACCCAACACAGCAGAGTAGTGTAAAGGATATGCACGCGCAGTGCATTCTGGGAGACCCGTGAAGACGAACCCACTTGTTATTAACTCGTGTGGAACAGCAGTAGTAGCTGTTGCCAAGGGAACGTAGAGGACTGACTAGGATGGGGCCAGGATCAGCTGCTGAAGCAGGGGCTACTTGATCCTGTCCCCTGTTTTGTCCTTCCGTGGAGAGTTGCATCTCCCGCACTTTTCTCTGGGCATTAGCCCGCACTACCGTTTGTACTTTCCTATACATTCAAATCCCATAACACTAGCCCACCCTGGAGGTTCTCATACGCAGATACTAAATCTCGGAACTTGACAATTACTTGTCAAATCCCAAATGAGAGTATCGAGGATGCGGAGCTCCAAAATACCACATTTTACCCCCCCACACCTCTCACTCGATGGGTCGCAAGACCATCGTTTGACCTAGAATAAGAAGGTACAGAAAGCAAATAAACTGGGGCTAACAGAGAGGAAACCAACGGGAGAGCCGCAACAGGCGAAGGCTACAAATACCATGTCAGGTCAGAACCCAAAAGAAAGGGGAAAAAGGACACGAAAGAAAAGAACAAAATAAGCGTCGCCGGAGCGACGAAAAAGGGACGGTGAAAAAAAGGCCTGCTGTATCGACAAAACGATAAGATACGCCAAATAATCACCACGGTAGCGTGGGGGCGACAACAAAGGTCACGAAACACCTTCAGCCCGTAAACTCTAAGAAGTAGAGGCAAAAATATACGGAAATGTACAAAAGCACCACAACGTACCAAAAAGGCCGGAAACCAAACGTTTCGGAAGTGAAGCCAAGAAGAAGAGGGGTCGTGACACCAAACAACAGTTGGCAAAACCTCGGCAAGGAACAGAGAAAGCCCGACCTGGCGGACCATTGAAGCCAAAAGAAAGAAAACGAGAAAACGAAAACAAATAATGCTATTGCAAGAGCAACAGAAGGCAAAACAACCAAGCATGCCATTTTAATGTGGGCGCGCGACGTCATCAGACAACGAAGCGGTCACAACGTCGCCACGCGACATGTGTATGTTGCGAAGAACACCCTCGAATGGGGCGCTGCCGCAGTGTACTTTGAGGCACCAGGATCCGGGGACGGCGGCTTCGACGGTAGAGTAGCGAACATCGGGAAGGGCGAGCTTGACAGGTCCAGGATCGTCCAAGAAGCGGACGACGTAGAAGTCGGACGGCAGAGGCGGTCCAGAAATCTGGCCCAACCACCAGAGTCCATCTTGTGGCTTGTACCAGAAGAAGGCGCGCACCGGTAGAGGGGTGTTGGCGAATAGACGGTGCCATGTTGAACGGGAAACAAGCGAGTTGCCCGAAGGCAAATCTCGCGCACCTTGAGCACGCGCCAATTCCCTGGTAGCGGCTCCAATGTGCATCGCACGATAACGGCGATTTGTTTGGCGATGTTGGTCAGGCGAACCTGCCCAGTACCGGAGAATGTGCGGCTTGGAATGCTGCAGGTTCATCTCACGCTCCCAAGAAGGGCGCAGAAGGCCCTGCCAGTGTGTCTGATATAAATAGCTATCGTGCCCCCACGGCCACGGACGGACTGGTGGCCACAAATGCGTTCAACCTCTAAACGTTCAACCGGAGTTGACACGTCGTCTTCCGTAACATGGTAGGGAGGAGATTTGTTCGCGTAAGAGTTCAGGACATACGGAGTAAGAGAAGCAGGCAGAAAGCGCGGTAGGTCATCGGTGTCATGCGGGTTGGCGCAAGGATTGCAACGCACAACCGAAACACGAGGTTTCGAGTCTTGGCCCGGCAGGTCCGAAGGAAGATCCAGGGAAAACAACTTGGAAGCCAAAGGACCACTGTCAGGGCTGTCAGAACATGGGCCCACAGCCAAGATTTTGAAGGGGCCAGTCCAGAGTAGAGATAACTTGGTTTTGAGAACCTTACCATCTGTGCCTGAACGAACGCCTTGTCGAATAGTAGATTCGGAGTTATACACCCAAACCCATCCACCAACAGTGTAAGAAGGAAGCTTATGGAAAGCGTCCTATAGGGTGGAATTACGCCGCTCAATCCGCGAAACGGAGTGGCCACGAGCGTAAGGATGCTCAAGAACAGTCATCGGTAAACGAGGCTGTTTGTGTATGTACTCGGCAGGATACAGATCTCCGAGATATCCGAGGGGGTACGCATATATGATAGNCAGGGTGGAATTACGCCGATCAATCCGTGAAACGGACAGGTCATGCTGTTCACGCACCAAGTCTTAAGAACGACGTTGGCGATCAGCAGCAAGATCGCAATGTTCGAGTTGATCGCGATGCAAGCTTTTGTGGCCACGAGCGAAAGGATGCTCAAGAACAGTCATCGGTAAACGAGGCAATCGATTCATATGCACCTCAATGGGCGCTAAACCGGTAGCGGCGCTAACGAAATTCTTGTAAGCAAACGCGACGTGTGGGAGATGAATGTCCCAATCATCTCGTCGTTCGTTGACAACCATAGCCAACATTTGAGCCATAGTGTGGTTGACACGCTCCACACCACCATTTCCATTGGGATGGTACGAGCTAGTAGCCACTTTGCGGATAGCAAGACGGGCATACACGGCTTGGGACAGTTTAGAGCAAAACTGAGAGCCGTTGTCAGACAAAAGACTCAACGGGCAACCCCACAACGGGATATACCTGTTGACAAGGATGTCAGCTGTGCCTTCGGCGGTGAATTCTGCAGCCGTAACCGCGTACATATCAGCACGGCGGCTGAAACGGTCTGTAAGGAGCACAATGTATGTGTTGCCACGCGGTGTCAAAGGAAGTAGACCAAAACAGTCAACAATCACCGACACACCGGGGCCCGAAGGCAAAGGAAGGGCATGGTAGGCCACCGAGGAGTCTGACGAGACCATTTACCGGCTTGGCATCGCAAATAATGCCGCACCCACCATTTCGTACACTCATGCCAATCCAATAGAAACGTTCCAGCATGCTAAGCGTGCGAGCCGCACCGAGGTGACAGGACGCATCAGCGTGGCAGACTTGCATAATCCACGGACGCATGAGCATGGGAACATAAATCCGAATGGGTTCATCGTTAAGAAGGCGAGCAGCACGTCCGCCAGGACGTGCGGTCGTGGACGACGGGGTCGTGGTTTGCTTGCGAACAAGCAAGAACAAACCATCATCGTCAACATGCAACCGGCCTTTGTTAGACAGGTCATGAATCTCCGAAAAAGAGGGTCGACGAGCGGACGGAACACGGCCCAAGAAATCCGAAGGGAGGGCCGAAGGCCGACCCAGAAGGATGAAACGAATGGCTGCATCACACACAGGTTCGCTACGTTGCTCGCGAGCCCTATCAGCATGCGAGAAACGTGCGACGGACGCCCGGAAGGCTAAATCCGCCGAAAAATGTAAAGCCGCCTCGATAGAAGAGGGGGCTGATTCGCGAGGCGCCGACTGCAACCCATCCGAGGATAGAGGAGCAATGGAGGCCGAAGGCGAATGCGCGCGAGCGGTTGACACCAAACGCGACAAAAACTCCGAAGAGCCGGGGTCTGCAAGAGGCTGCAAAGCAGGAACAACCGCAGTTGTGGTAGGCGTCGGAGACGCANCTACGTTGCTCGCGAGCCCTATCAGCATGCGAGAAACGTGCGACGGACGCCCGGAAGGCTAAATCCGCCGAAAAATGTAAAGCCGCCTCGATAGAAGAGGGGGCTGATTCGCGAGGCGCCGACTGCAACCCATCCGAGGATAGAGGAGCAATGGAGGCCGAAGGCGAATGCGCGCGAGCGGTTGACACCAAACGCGACAAAAACTCCGAAGAGCCGGGGTCTGCAAGAGGCTGCAAAGCAGGAACAACCGCAGTTGTGGTAGGCGTCGGAGACGCAGGCTCCACTCCATGAGCCAGAGGTGCGGAGGGAGTCGAGGATAAACCACCAGCACCAGTAGTCGAAACCCAACTGGGTAAGGCTGGTGTCATCGACGGCGCCTTCGTCGCCGTCGGAGACCGCCGAAACGGTCGCGAGGGAGGGAAATCTTTGTGGGAGACAAAGAAGGCTCATCGTCAGAAAAACCATAATCAACAGGCGGGCGTGGCGTGCCTGCCACAGCTGCCTTGCGACCGCGAGTCCTGGTGGAGATCACTTGGGTGGGGTCGAGGATCCGACGCGGGTTTCCAAGGGCGGGAACGGCAGACGGAGGCTCGGGCTCGAGAGCCAAAGCATCATCGAAAGACTGAGGTAGGGAACCGGACTAAACGATGGGAGGTCAATTGCGCAATCGCGACCGCGCCGAACGGCAGAACATCTCGGACGGCAAGGGAGCGATCTTGGGCNCCAGTAGTCGAAACCCAACTGGGTAAGGCTGGTGTCATCGACGGCGCCTTCGTCGCCGTCGGAGACCGCCGAAACGGTCGCGAGGGAGGGAAATCTTTGTGGGAGACAAAGAAGGCTCATCGTCAGAAAAACCATAATCAACAGGCGGGCGTGGCGTGCCTGCCACAGCTGCCTTGCGACCGCGAGTCCTGGTGGAGATCACTTGGGTGGGGTCGAGGATCCGACGCGGGTTTCCAAGGGCGGGAACGGCAGACGGAGGCTCGGGCTCGAGAGCCAAAACATCATCGAAAGACTGAGGTAGGGAACCAACCGGACCAAACGATGGGAGGTCGATTGCGCAATCGCGACCGCGCCGAACGGCAGAACATTTCGGACGGCAAGGGAGCGATCTTGGGCGACAAGGAAGCGACGTTCCAAATGCCCGATGAAGACGAGGGGCCTGATGACGGTAGACGCGGGCCGTGCCGACGGAAATCAATGAAGTCAGCCGTACAGGGGGCAAGCCCACCCAAGACCGAAGTCGGGGGATTAGGAACTAGCCCACCCAAGCCAATACCCGCGGCCCGATCACCGGAAGGGGTAAGGCCACACGAATGGATGAAAAACACCGCCTCATCCTCAACCGGGGTCAGACGGCTGCGACCCGAACGGTCGCATTCAGCCGCAGCGACTGGGAGGCGTGAGAGGAAATCATCGTTGCCATTTGCGGAACCCTTGCGATACTCGAGAGTGTAATTGTAGGCGGTAAGAAATTCCAGCCNTAGCGTTGCCACTTGCGGAACCCTTGCGATACTCGAGAGTGTAATTGTAGGCGGTAAGAAATTCCATCCAGCGCTGAACGCGGGCATTGTTCTCCCCCCCCTTAGCAAGATGCTCGAGAGATTTGCGGTCGGTAAAAATGCGAAATTTCGTACGCCACAAGTAGCCGCGAAGGCGCTTGATACACCACACGATGCTACCCGCCTCGAGATCGAGGGGAGTCCAGTGGCGTTCTGAGTCCAAAGTAGCCCGACTGATGAAGACGATTGGGCGAATGAAACCATCTGGCTGTTCTTGTCCGAGAGTCCCACCAAACCCATCGCGACTAGCATCACAGTAAAGATGAAAAGGTCGCGAGCCGTCTGAAACAGCATCCCAATCTGGACAAACCAAAACAGGGGGATTGGCCAACAAAACGCGAACGGTTTGCTCCATGGAAGGGGTGAAGATAAACTTCTCCTGCTTCTTGAGTAGAGTAGTCAGACGTCAAATGCGTTTAGCCATGTTGGGGAGGAACTTACGGTAGTAGCTGAGAACACCGAGAAGGGAACGCAGTTGCTTGACATCCCTGGGTATAGGCATTTTGGTGAGGGCCGAAACCTTGGCACCGTTAGGCCTAACGCCGTCAGGGGAGATGGTGCGTCCGAGGAAGTCTGCCTCAGTAGCGCCAATAGTAGCTTTCGGAGGCGTGACTTTCAAGTTGTGCGTACGCAAGCGTTCAAAGAGTGCGCTTATGGCACCAACATGAGTAGCAGGGGTGTCATCAAAGACGATCAAATCATCCAAGTACGATGCAACACCGTGGAGATTTTTGATGACTTCGTGGACAACTTTGCAACCACCCAGGGGCAGCCGAACTGCCTTGAGGCATCTTCAACCACTCGAAAAGCCCGGAAGACGTCATGAATGCCGTCAAAGGGATTGTATCGCGGTGCACCGTGATTTGGTGGAACGAAGATCTCATGTCGAAAAGGGGATAAATTCGCCGTTTCAACAACTTGTCCAAAGTATCATCGACTCGAGGAATCGGAAGCTGACCCAAAGCACAAAGCTTGTTGAGCATAGGATAATTGACGGTGATGCGAACACCACCAGACTTCTTCGGTATGACTACCAAAGGGCTCGAGTATGGCGAGGTCGAATGTTGGATCAAACCTGCCGCAAGATATTGGTCAAGGATCGCGTCAACTTGTTTCGCACCGGGGGATTAACGCGNCATAGGATAATTGACGGTGATGCGAACACCACCAGACTTCTTCGGTATGACTACCAAAGGGCTCGAGTATGGCGAGGTCGAATGTTGGATCAAACCTGCCGCAAGATATTGGTCAAGCATCGCGTCAACTTGTTTCGCCACCGGGGGATTAACGCGGTAGGGGCGAGACGTGACGGGTGCGCTGCCGGGAGGAACTGTAAGCTTAAAAGGAAAAAGGGAACAAGATCTAACGTCGGTCGGAGAACTCGAAAACACATCATGGTATTCGCACAAAAAGTTACAAAGCTGAGTAATGACATCGGGAGTCCAACCCGGGCCGTGGAGATCAAAAGTAATCTCACGGAGATGGCAGGGGAGCTTATCCCAGACTTGGGAGAAACTTTGACGCTGTTCTGGCGTCAACCGGTCGAGAAGAGCAGGCGGAGGCGACGAAGAGGGACAACTGGCGGAACCAAAGTCCCCTCGGTTGCTTGGCGACGGGATGGGTCGCCCGTGTAAATTATACACAAAGGGGTCAGAGACGGAGTGCGTGGCAGACGAATCAATGCCACCCGCAGAAACAGGACCAGGGACCCAGCTGTCTGAAGCAGCGGTGGATTCTGAAGCCGCAATTTCAAGACCATCACTCAAACTGTGGTGAGANTGCACAAATGTTCCTCGGAAGAAAACATAGCACACTGGGGGAGCATATCCACGAAATAGCTACCCACAAGGGCAGGCGAACCATCATTGCGTACCAAATTGACCTGAATGAGGCTATGCTCTGGGTGAAGTTGAACGGAATGTTTGCATACATAGCGAAGTTGGTGACTTCCATCTGTTGCGGACAGATCGTGAGCAAATGCAGTGGCACCACAAGNTCCATTTTGCACAAATGTTCCTCGGAAGAAAACATAGCACACTGGGGGAGCATATCCACGAAATAGCTACCCACAAGGGCAGGCGAACCATCATTGCGTACCAAATTGACCTGAATGAGGCTATGCTCTGGGTGAAGTTGAACGGAATGTTTGCATACATAGCGAAGTTGGTGACTTCCATCTGTTGCGGACAGATCGTGAGCAAATGCAGTGGCACCACAAGTGTCATGTTGGGCTAAAGTAAGCTCACCAAAGACACGGTCACCAGGACACTTCGGACGCAAAGTGTGGTAAGAACGGTCACTAAACCGCATCCAACTATCTCTGCCGAGGAGCACGTCATGATGCATGACGCCGTCAGGAACAACGTATGCCCAAACAGCAAGAGAGGAAGTAGGAAGATTCTTACGGAGAAACTGAACACTCAAACGGACAATGGTCGAAGTTTGGAGCGGGGCAGGTTTCCCAAAACCACCCCAACAGCGAGGTTGGGTGTGTTTTTCAGACAACATCGAAGCAGCCGAAGCCGCTTTCATGGATTCCCATGCAGAAGCACTAATAAAAGACTGCGGAGAACCCGTATCCAAAAGAGCGATACACCCAAACTGCACAGAGGCCGAACCGCTGTGGAGGAGGATTCTGGTGGTGAAAGAGTCGTCATCGATGGTGACAACACCACCAACCAAATCCGGACCTTGCTCTGGGAGCGAGGAGGAGGATGACGGGATGTATTCTGAAGACACGGCCCAAACGGCGGTGTCGTGATCCGACGAGCCATTCGGAGCGTATTGAAAATGACTCGAATCGATCGGTCGATGGAGGGCACGAAGCCGTCCGAAAGCGCTGGTGTGTGGAAGGGTTAAATTCATACACCGCAGAATGAAGGGACGACGTCGGAACGTGGTTGGTCGGAGGCAGCTAACGAGAGCTGCGCTCGGGAGGCGGGGCACGGTGTCTTAAAAGACTGCGTACGTTCTGTAGGGCGGTGCCTAACAGGTTGAGGCCGCGCCATCACGATGTGCATCCAGCGTCAGGATGATCGGCCTGGAGGCCAATGCCCCAAACACGGTCGTAAGGACTGGCTTCGGCAAGGATTTTGTCACCAGATCCGAGGAGATGATTTCTTTACTCGGAATTTCGACTATATTTTGCGTAAGAGCCGGTGACCACAATGTTTTCGCGTTCATGTTCCCAAAGAGATTGGTCGAAACCACGGACCTCACGGCCAAACTTTTTGTGTAAAGCCGGGTCTGAAACTCGCATGATGTTCTGCAAAGCACGGCGATCTCCGAAAAGACGGGCTTTTTCTGCAGCGAAAACTTGTTCGGCACACGAGTAAACAACGCCATCGACCGTAAAGGTCGATGATATCCATTGAGAAAAGGGGAGAGCGGCTTCTAAAAGAAACCATGTCTGGAGTACAATACACCGGTCGCCCCGGTGGTCTAGTGGGTAGCCTCGCAGCCTGCTAAGGGCCAGGTCATGGGTTCTCACTAAATAAATCCTGGTCTAGGATGAAAGAGACGCGCTGCAAAGCTCGTTTGTTAGTAAACCATAATCTACTTCGTAAGTCGCGAGGGAAGGGATTGCTGTACCCTTCTCGCGATAAAAATACCTCAGGCATGAACCGCAGGAGGGGGTCCAACCCCCCCCTCCTATGTGACCCCGGTTGGGTCGTCTAGCTAGTAGAAGTGGAGGATAGGGCCAGACGGGCAGACGACAGAGTCCGATGATGAGAAAAAAAAAAACTCGGTAGACGGGTCGAAAACGACCGAAGCAACAGAGGCCGGAGCGCCCTGAGTACTGTTAGTCGAAGCTGGAGTCGCAGCCGAAGATGCGGAGTCATGATGGACAGTATGCACATCCATGGGGGTGGTCCTTGTAACAGCGGGAACCGACGAAGTATCAAGAGTCGGATTTTTCGTACTTGGGCCAGCAACACTGGGCTGGGTGGACCCCAATGCTAAACCTGAAGAAACGCCTCGTAAGGTGTTCGGCAACAGGTCGCTTTCGCTGGGAACGGCTGCCAACGCCGGGTTAGTTGAAGAACTGAACCGAGCATGGCGCTCCTGGCTATTCCCCCGTGACAAGGTACGCGAGACCGCCGGCTGTTCGGAGGTCACTTCGGGGGCGTCCTCCCGAAGCGGTGCTGTCAACGCTGTCGACGTCGGTCGCAGCAGCCTAGAGTGGGTGCCGTTGTGCGAGCGTGCGTCGGAGAAGGTGGGGCTTGTAAAGACGACCCACGGTCGAAATGTCGCGTGGCGGAATCTGAGGATGTCCGGTGGTCGGAACCAGGGGTACAGCGATTCGAAGCCAGACGAATTCGACCCTACAACTTGCCGGTCGGAACCAGTCACGTTAGCTATCGGTGCAACAGTCGAAGGCGGACCTTCAACGGAAGCGAGCATAGACGAGATGAGCGTGTCCGAAGAAGCACCTGAGGCAATCAATTCGGGCAATTCTTCATCAATCGTCCAAAGGTCATGGCTACTGCCGATCCTGTCTGCAGACGACGGGGGCAGCGAACGAGAGGTGCTCGACGAACGAGGAGAACTCTTTGGCCCCGAAGGTCCAACGGNGATGAGCGTGTCCGAAGAAGCACCTGAGGCAATCAATTCGGGCAATTCTTCATCAATCGTCCAAAGGTCATGGCTACTGCCGATCCTGTCTGCAGACGACGGGGGCAGCGAACGAGAGGTGCTCGACGAACGAGGAGAACTCTTTGGCCCCGAAGGTCCAACGGGTCTGTTCCCACACCTCAAGACAGCACCACTCACGTCAGACTGATTTGTTTCCGACGAAGCACCAATCCGACGAGGCGAGGGTGCAGTAGTTGCAGACGATAAGTGCGATGGCGAAGGTGGGATGTGAGCATTTGGCTGAAGACCGACCTGATCGACACTTGAAGAAACAGCGTGTACCTGAGTACCGCTGTCATTGGATAGCACCGAAGTGCGAGAGCGCGTAGGGAGAACATTTACCGAAGTGCTGTTGTGGTTGCTTAGGACCGAAGTGCTAGAGACAACAGAGCGCATAGGGAGAGCATTTACCCAAGTATTGTTGTCGTTGCTGAAGACCGGAGTGCTAGAGGCAACAGAGCGCGCAGGGAAAACATGTACGGAAGTATTGTTGTCGTTGCCTAAGACCGGAGTGCTAGAGGCAACTGAGGGTGATACACGCGCGTCTTGTTTTGAGGCAGTCCGAGGGAAGGAGGCGAACCACCGTCAGGGAGTCATCCGGTACGCGAACGGCCGCCATTGTGGAAGTTACCAGGCTGGCGTGCGTTGTGATTGGTCGAAACCATGACGCCAGACGAGGGACCAGTTTGAGCATGCGATTGGGGTCGATAGACGGACAGAGCACCAGGGTGGTGGGTGTTGCCAGAAGTGTGTTGTGTATGATGATGGTTCCCCGCGGAATGTCCCGAGGTTTGACCACCGTGGTGTGATTGTTGGTGGTGATTGTGAGAGGAACTCCCACCGTCGGAACGGCGAGGCCCAGCGTGGTTTCTACGCTGAGAGGAGGAAGAAGAGTGCCGATGGTGTCTACCCTGATTGTTGTTGCGTCCATCTGAACCCTTACGCCTGAAGGATCGCATGCGACATTGTTGCCAACGCCTAAAAGCAGCAGAGTCGTCATTGAGGTGACCCAACTCGGGATTCAAAAACCCACTAGAATTCGTGAAGGGAGAAGCACAGTGCTTCATGGAATGGTCGTCACCCGAGCAGTTCAGACAGCGGTTTCTGTTTNGTGCCGATGGTGTCTACCCTGATTGTTGTTGCGTCCATCTGAACCCTTACGCCTGAAGGATCGCATGCGACATTGTTGCCAACGCCTAAAAGCAGCAGAGTCGTCATTGAGGTGACCCAACTCGGGATTCAAAAACCCACTAGAATTCGTGAAGGGAGAAGCACAGTGCTTCATGGAATGGTCGTCACCCGAGCAGTTCAGACAGCGGTTTCTGTTTTCGCGGAAGGCTTGCGAACGAGCCTCTTGTGTCAACAAAGGAGTCCATAAAAAAGGATCATTGGTGTTACGAAAATTGGCGGTGAGGGCGTATACATCAGACCAGTCGGCTTGCGAAGCAGGCCAGGAGTTGTAGTTGTGCGTGAAAGGATAGGTGGCTTGAGGTTGCACGGGCAAAACTACAGGGTTCTGTGCGGAGCCGGATGCCCACTGGCCCGACGACGCAGGGGCGCGGTGGTTAGACCGCCGAGGCTGCAGAGAGCCACGGGTCGAAGTCAACGAAAAATAAGATGAAGCACCGATAGCCGGGGTTTTATTAGTCGCCAAAAGCGAACGTCTCCCACATAACCGCAATCGACTCAAAGGGAGTGACCGCAGTGGCCAAAACACCCGAGTACAAAAGCGGAGACAGACTCGGAAATTGCTTGTCGACCGAGTTTCGCACTATTTCGAGAACCAAGGATACACTAGGGGCCAAAGTACGCTCAGAGCCAGTCCCAGACGAAACTAACAAACAGAAAGCCCGAAAATAATCCGCGAAAGGAGCACCATCTGCTACGCCAAATTGTTGCAGCCGCAAAAACGACTCTTGGCGGTCTCCGCCAGGTGACGCAACAATAGCTGGAAAGCGTCTGGTCCAAGGGCTCCTCCATCCAAGCTCCGTTTCACTTGCTGAAAGAAATCAGTAACGGCAAGGACGAGATCGGCGTTAGAGGGCTTGTCGGGGGTGATCGCACTCGAAATTTTTGTTTCGAGAGGACGTTCCCATCCACGCACAAAATCGGAGCCTGTCAAACCTTCACTCTGCTCATCACACAACAGCAAAATATCGGACAAAGCCGTTCTTGTTGTGCGAATAAGCTGCTGATAGTCATCTCTCGGCAACAGAGTAGCGGGGAAGGGCATGGTAGGGACATTCTCAACCTTTTTCAAGTTGAGGGTGATGTACGCTCGTTGAACGGTAGCTACATGAGCATTACGAGCAGCTGCATCAGTCGCATCGATCGATGCTTGACGAGTGTGTGCTGAGTTAGAAGAAGTGGCAAAGCACGATCATCGGAGACAGCGGGGGGTGCGGCAACGGCTACCGAAGCAGCTGTGGGGGTATGGTCTGAGGACAGCATGCTACGCAAAACACCCGGCACTGGTGGAGCAAACGCCGAAGGGGGGTCGAGGTTCGAAAACCCAGGTTTCTGCATCATTCGTGGATCTACAGCATGGCGAGCGGTAGAAAGGCTACGNTCGGCAACAGAGTAGCGGGGAAGGGCATGGTAGGGACATTCTCAACCTTTTTCAAGTTGAGGGTGATGTACGCTCGTTGAACGGTAGCTACATGAGCATTACGAGCAGCTGCATCAGTCGCATCGATCGATGCTTGACGAGTGTGTGCTGAGTTAGAAGAAGTGGCAAAGCACGATCATCGGAGACAGCGGGGGGTGCGGCAACGGCTACCGAAGCAGCTGTGGGGGTATGGTCTGAGGACAGCATGCTACGCAAAACACCCGGCACTGGTGGAGCAAACGCCGAAGGGGGGTCGAGGTTCGAAAACCCAGGTTTCTGCATCATTCGTGGATCTACAGCATGGCGAGCGGTAGAAAGGCTACGGGGTGCAGAGGTTTCCAAAGAAACAGGGATGGTCGAAACCGGGGGTGAGTTCGAAAACTCAACGCTACGTACATGTCCGGGGTCTACAGCATTGAATGCTGCAGAACGGACAGAAGGTGCAAAGGGTTCCGAGGAAACAGGGGAATCTAAAGGCGGGTAAAGGTCCGAAAACGCAACACGACGCATACCCTGAGTCCTTGGAAAGAGGGGGGGCCGAAACCGTACCAACAACCGAAGTCGAGGGGGGGGCTGAAGCCTGTGAAAAAACATTATCATGTGAAAGAAAACGATCACTCAAAGTCGCATCCATAAGGGACGGAACTACTTGCCTGGAAGAAGGACCCTTCCGAGAGCCGTGCTTCCGGGTGAGACTCCGGTCTGAACCAGAGCCCGATCCGCCTCNGGAAACAGGGGAATCTAAAGGCGGGTAAAGGTCCGAAAACGCAACACGACGCATACCCTGAGTCCTTGGAAAGAGGGGGGGCCGAAACCGTACCAACAACCGAAGTCGAGGGGGGGGCTGAAGCCTGTGAAAAAACATTATCATGTGAAAGAAAACGATCACTCAAAGTCGCATCCATAAGGGACGGAACTACTTGCCTGGAAGAAGGACCCTTCCGAGAGCCGTGCTTCCGGGTGAGACTCCGGTCTGAACCAGAGCCCGATCCGCCTCCCTTGCCACGAGTCCCGCTCGTGTGGCGCTTGGCCTAATGCCGTGCCCGGCCATTGCCCGCCAATGAAGATGGATCCGGGGGGGGGCGAGAGGCTCCCGCGGAACTCCAGCCCGAGTCCTCGCCCGAGCTACTCTCTCGCACGATGGGCTGGACCGGCTTGGCCTTGACGCGGCCGGCATTGGGCTGCTGGAACGCCGGAGATGCCGGAGTTGCCACGGCGCAGCCGGGCCACACCACCGGAGACGTGGCGTTCATAGTGGCCGCCCGCATCGCCACGAGGAGGCAGCTCACCACATCGTGGAGGTCGGGCCGAGACCCGTTGGCCGCATCAGCGGCGTCCTGTATTGAGGCAGCCGACGGCAGGTAGCGAAATAGCAGGTTACAGTCGAGACTGCAGCAGTAACCGAGGTTACAGCTAGAAACACCGAAGCAGCAACTAGCATTGGGGTTGGTTGTCGAAACAACAGGTAAGGAAACCGCGGTGCGAGCACGGCGGGCTGTCGAAAGTGGGGGCATAGCTTAAACTAGTGGCATGGAAACCGCGGTGTGAGGACGGCGAGCAGTCGAAACTGCTGTCACAGGCGTGAGCCGGAGCTACAGCACGTGTCCAGTAGGGTGGGTGACCGAAGTCATACAATAAGCCATACACCGCCGGTTAGTGCCGTTTGCGAGCAGTCGAAACTGCAGACACAGACGGTGTGAGCCGAAGCTACAATACGTGTCCGGGTTGGGTGACCGAAGTCATACAATAAGCCATACACCGCCGGTTAGTGCCGTTTGCGAGCAGTCGAAACTGCAGACACAGACGGTGTGAGCCGAAGCTACAATACGTGTCCGGGTTGGGTGACCGAAGTCATAATCAACCGGTTAGGTTCGACTACTCTTGATGTTTATGTGCATATAATGTGGTTACACACTTACGACAAATGTACACGAAATACCATGGGATACACCACCCGCTCAATCATTTGGTCCTAAAACGGAATTTGTTGGGGAAGGAACGAGAACGAATACCCACACAGCCAGCAGCAGAGCTGTACGGTGCTCACCCGGAAGGTGAGTGCGGCGACAAGAGATACTGCTACTTGCATGATCGACGGAGCGTCAACGCCAAGTTTCGCCCAACAACCGCGGGGGAAAAAGAAAACGCTGCAAGTAGATATACAAATAATAAAAGCATCAAATGCCACGAAGGCGAGAAAAAAAAACAGCCGAAGCTGAGAAGAGAGCCATGCAGCAGTCGAAGCTGTCAAAACAAACCGAACCTGGCAAAAGAGCCGAAGCTCAACAGTCAAGCAACTGCTGTAGCAAACGAGCCGAAGCTCAAACGACGGCAGCGGCTACAGCGGAGAGCCGGGGCTCAGCAACTGGTGGTGTGTCTGGAACCGAAGTTCCCTAACGAGACAGATGTGTGCAAAGCTAGAATCGAGCAGAGACACGCTGAGGCGAACCTCTCTCGCCGGCATGCAGCACGAAGCTCAGACGAGCGGGCCGAGGTCATGAGAGGGTCAGACACTCGAGTGCTACAGGCGGGAAGAGGGCATATACAACCATCTGGTCGGGAGCGTAGGAATTGCGAGGCAGCGACAAAATGCAGTTGAAGTAGTCGAAACTATAGGAACAGGTGCATCACGTTCAAGGGAAGCAGTCACGGCAGTCGAAACGACAGGAGCAGATGCAACGGGGGCAGTCGAAACTACTTAGACGGTTGCATTGGAAGCGGTCGAAACCGCAAAGGCAGTCGAAACCACCGGAACAGATGCATGTGAAGCAGTCAAATTCAAAGGCACTGATGCCACTGAAACGGATGCACGACGGTCAAATAGCCGTTGGGCACGAGTGGCGGCTTGTGTGCGACTGCTACGCGACGAAAAAGGAGGAATGGCCGGCACAGTGTAATCGAAATGCAGTGTGCGGCCAACAACAGAGCCATGAGGCAAGCGTGGCACTACAGAGCCAGTACTGTCAAAGCCAATGTCTGCCCGAACAGCAGAAGGCTCAGCGGCGGTGGAGGTGAGGGGATGAGTGGAATCAGCAACGTGTGGTTCCGGCGAGAAAACTTGGGACACACTACCAGCGGCTGCAAAAACAGAAGGCTGGGTACTCGAAAGGACGGAGGTGGAAACCGAAGCTTGCGGGTGCTGGCAATTTGAGGACAACACCCATGGGGTTAGCGTCAGCAGAAGCCGTGGAGACGAACTCCTCCCGTCGGCGTTGAGCGCGAAGCTCTGACAAACGGGTGGCTTCTACGATGGGGTCGGCAGCACTCGCGCCATCAAAAGACGGCAACAACGACGATTGGGCATCGTCGGCTGTCGGCCCGAAAGCCGAAGCACTGTGTGGAGACACCAGCGAGCGAGAACACTCTGAGGGCTCTGGACTGGCCGAAGCCGAGTCCGAGGAGCCGACGCTAAGTTGAGACATACCGATCAGCGAGGCAAAGCTAAGTTGCGTGGAGACGAAAGCGAAGAAAGCTGCGTGCAGAAGGCTCGAGTCGCCCAAACACAAACCCCAGAAAGCACGCTGTACGTTTATGCCGAAAACGCCAAGTGTAAAAGATATGCACGCGCGGTGCAATCTGGGAGACCCGTGAAGACGAACTCANTAGCGAGGCAAAGCTAAGTTGCGTGGAGACGAAAGCGAAGAAAGCTGCGTGCAGAAGGCTCGAGTCGCCCAAACACAAACCCCAGAAAGCACGCTGTACGTTTATGCCGAAAACGCCAAGTGTAAAAGATATGCACGCGCGGTGCAATCTGGGAGACCCGTGAAGACGAACTCACTTGTTATTAACTCGTGTGGAACAGCAGTAACTGTTGCCAAGGGAAGGTAGAGGACTGCCTAGGATGGGGCCAGGATCAGCTGCTCAAGCAGGGGCTACTAGATCCTGTCCCCTGTTTTTGTCCTTCCGTGGGGAGTCTCCCGCACTTTTCTCTGGGCATTAGCCCGCACTACCGTTTGTACTTTCACATTCAAATCCCGTACAGTAGGCAGGGAGGACATGAAAAAAAAAGAAACACAGCACAGAGGCCGAAGGCAATACAACGGACATAAATAAAGGAGTATAGCATACAGCAGGGAGGGAAACAGGGCGCAACAATATCAGGCGGGTACATACATAGTTCGCCACAAGTGCTGCCTCGGCCGCCTTACTCGCTTCTACAGCAGTGCCCGGTCGCCGTTTCTTCCCCGCCACCGCCGCTTCCTCGACTCTCGCTTCGGTCCTGAGATGGCCGTACTCTATTGCTTCTGCTTCCCTCGCGCGCTGGCGCTTGGCGGACGCTTCCGCCTCCTGCCTGTCTGTGCCATTTCCTCATGAGCCATGNACATTCAAATCCCGTACAGTAGGCAGGGAGGACATGAAAAAAAAAGAAACACAGCACAGAGGCCGAAGGCAATACAACGGACATAAATAAAGGAGTATAGCATACAGCAGGGAGGGAAACAGGGCGCAACAACATCAGCCGGGTACATAGTTCGCCACNCTGCCTCGGCCGCCTTACTCGCTTCTACAGCAGTGCCCGGTCGCCGTTTCTTCCCCGCCACCGCCGCTTCCTCGACTCTCGCTTCGGTCCTGAGATGGCCGTACTCTATTGCTTCTGCTTCCCTCGCGCGCTGGCGCTTGGCGGACGCTTCCGCCTCCTGCCTGTCTGTGCCATTTCCTCATGAGCCATGCCGCCTCGTCCTCGACCTTGTTGTACCATACCTCCGGGTCCTTGGCGCTCTCGTTCCATTTACCCCCTTCCTTTTCGTCTCCCATGTTGAAGGACACGAGGTCCTCTCCTAGACGAGACACCCAGTTGCTCTCCTGCCCGCCCCGGTATCCCCCCCCCGCCATCGCTCCTAGCAGTATGCCCTTCGGGAGGCGGTTGTCCTCCATGCGCATAACAAAGCCCGCGAAACACAGTCTCCGTTTGCGCACGGTGGCCTCGATGGTTTCCTCGCAGCCTGCCTGGATGAGGGCCTGGGCATAGGACAGGGGGCGGTCTGAGCGTTTCCGCTTGCTCCAGCCGATGCACCGTGTAACGAACTGGCGGCGGGTCCCACTGAGGTTCGTGTAGTGCTCCGCTGTTAGGCTCCACGAGGCGCACCCATATAGGAGAGTCTCCACCACTTCAGCCTGGAGTAGCCGGATCTTGAGCTGGCGGTCGGCCCGTCTCCTGTCGTACATCGAAGCACTGTTCCGACGGTAGTACTTCCACGCTCGGCAGCTGCGGCTCGTGATCTCCCGGTCGGCCTTCCCGTCCGCGGAGATGGTAGGTCCGAGGTTAGTAACCTTGATCGGCTTCATAAGTCGCGAGGGAAGGGATTGCTGTACCCTTTTCGCGATAAAATTATCTCAGGCAGGAACCGCAGGAGGGGGTCCAACCCCCCCTCCTGTGTGACCCCCGGTTGGGTCGTCTACCTATTTAGTAGAGGGGCCAGAGGGGCAGACGACAAAATCCATTGATGGGAGAAAAAAAAAAAAGATGGATGAAGGACAGCAGAACTCCTCTGCGGCAGCGCTCTTCAGCCATGCCCCAATAAATGAGAGAAGGCATGTCCCTAAAGCACGCTCCGTCTCTGGCTCTCTGTGCATCCACAGTCCGCAGCCCAGGCGAAAGGGCACTTGCCAGAGCAAGTCAACTGGAGGAAACAGTCGCCGTGAAAAGCAACTTGCACTCACATCCTTCGATTGGTGCGGCATCGTTTGTCCACCACAAGCGCACACGAGCAACCCTCTTCACAAGTCCATCCAAACTACTGGCTGTCTCTCACACACGCTCGCTGTGGCCTGGGAACCTCCGGCACATTGAGAACGGGATCCTCCAACCGCCATATCTTCCTCTGCCCCGTCTTTTGGTGAGTCGCCGTCCTGTGCAACGTCCGGCAGTGTCGCGGTTGCTCTGAAGTTAGAAACTTTCATGATCGTGTTTGTCTCCTTGCACAGTCGAACCCGCTTTAAGGACGCTCGCGTTCGGGAAACTCCCCGCTTAAAGGAAACTTATTTAGCTGAGCACCGGGGGCCCGGCAGAAAATACGATAATGGGGTACCCACATTTTTTTGCCGCGTACTCCCCTGTTTGTGTCCTGCGGGCCGCTAGTTGCATGCATCACGCACCACAGTGAGTGCAGAAGTAGCGACGCACAGACAGCAGAAGGAGCGAGCGGTCTGCTGCTGCAGCTGCACCTGGGTGTTGGTATGCATAGATTCCTCCAAGTCGTGCATAAGCTCGTCCCTCACCGAGGGCGAGGTTATATCTCGCTTGGAGGACGTTCGATCCTACAGATAGCGCCCGCAGTTAAAAACGTCAATGTCGGTTCGAGCCTTACCAATCCCTTTTTTTGGGTCGATGTACCGGCCCAAGTCGTCCATTTCGTAGATGACATTTTTTTTTTTTTTTGCCTTCCGACAATTGCAGATGTACCTCAGAAAACTTTCACTTAATGTCTCATACTCTAGATGAATATTAAACCAATACGAAGTACAACAACATATGTAGGACTTATTTCTACTGTCACTTACATCGTAAAAATATCTCCTCTTCAACTTGAAAGAAAACCAATGACAATCCTCATGGTATCCTATATGTGTTCGTAAGCTTGCTAAAATACTACTGCGTTGATGTCCTCTTGTAAAAGCTGAAATCCAACAAATGCTTTGATTCATGCTACATCTCCGTGTTGGAAAAGCCCTTTCTTCTTCGTTCATGATAACATCTTACCCTATTCTACGCAAATCTGTCACATCTACTCTCAAACAAGACGCCAACTTCAAACGAAAACGCGTTCTACGATGCGTCTACACTCCATCCCCATATCATTGGCGTTGACTGGTTCGAGGTCGACCTTGTTCGCCTGTTTTCGGCGTCTTGACGCCCGCGCATTTCTCCTTCCTTTGGACTGTCGCATCCTCCCGATCCTCTTATTCCTTGGACTGCACCAAGTAGACTACTTCGTTTTTCCTTTTTTCTGTCTTTTGATCTGTGAGGACAATCCACATCATCAAGCCCTCAAGAGAGGTGGTGGAGAGTGCCAGCAAAGCCGTACAACAGCGGAGAGTATATGGTTGTCCGCGATGTGTGGTAGTTCTACAGTACAGCACTCACTGTGAACAGCAGGGGCGCGGGGGGGGTACTCTGCCCCCTACAAAAAAATGCACTTCTGTTCAGCTTGGAAGGGGGTCGGGAGCACCGCAAATTTCTGATGTTATGGGGGTATGGCACCATCACGTTTCTTGTTGAGGCGTTCTTACGTTGTGGCCGAGGTTGAGCTATGTTTCTTAGCCCTTTTTTCTTATTTTTCGTACAAAGTTGAGCCTTTTTTCTTAGCAGAATTTTTCTTAACTGCGAGCGCTATCTGTAATTTTAGAAAGTAAACATATCCTCGCAGAAAGACTACCCGTTCGAGATATAGCCTCAGTCGAAAGGCATGTGGTGAAGTCGCTATCTGTTCTTGTACGCGAAGGGAAGGGGTGGCGAGTACCGTGAGACGCAGTACTTTCTTTCGAAGACCGTTCAGTCGTTCACTCATGAAACTCAACAGAGCCGTAGAGCCAATCCGCGGGGGGAGGTTCAGGGAACTCTTCGCGAAATGTGGAAGGAAAAGCCATCAGGGTAGCTTTTGGTCTCCGCCGGGACGATAGTGATATGTACTGGTGTTCCTCGGTGCGACGCTGAAATACGCTCGTTTTTTTTTTGTTTCACAAGAATGAGATAAAAATATGTCTACTTGGACTTTCCTCCTCCTTCCTCTGCCGGCAATGCAGCACATAGGTTGGCCAAGTACAAACTGGTGTACTTTAGTTGTTTTCAACACGTCCCTGACTGCTGTACATCTCATTTCAAGTATTGGAAATATGTTCGACGTCAACAAACGGTTGCCAGTCGTCTCGACGATGCTGAGTTTTCGTTCCACCCCCTTCCTTAGCAAAAGACGCGTAGTTTGAGGTATAGCATGCCTCCATNGATAGTGATATGTACTGGTGTTCCTCGGTGCGACGCTGAAATACGCTCGTTTTTTTTTTGTTTCACAAGAATGAGATAAAAATATGTCTACTTGGACTTTCCTCCTCCTTCCTCTGCCGGCAATGCAGCACATAGGTTGGCCAAGTACAAACTGGTGTACTTTAGTTGTTTTCAACACGTCCCTGACTGCTGTACATCTCATTTCAAGTATTGGAAATATGTTCGACGTCAACAAACGGTTGCCAGTCGTCTCGACGATGCTGAGTTTTCGTTCCACCCCCTTCCTTAGCAAAAGACGCGTAGTTTGAGGTATAGCATGCCTCCATTGGCCCCGGGGATGGTGAGCTATCGTCCCCTGAATTTTAAGGACGCATCCCGGCTTTGAGGACGCTTTGTTTTCAGGAACAACCATGTGCGTCCTTAGAGCGGGGTCGACTGTATCGATCCCCCACCTTTCCTTGGTTCTTGTGATTACGCTTCCGGTATCGAACTCCCGAAAAAAAAAGAAAGTAGACTAGTCTCTGTTATTCTCCCTCCACCGATAAGAGTCTGGGTGGGATGCACTCTTCCATCTCAATACATTCATACTACTCCCATCGGAAATCCCGGGTAGTCTACATGGACAATGGTTTCGGTGTGCACGAAGTGCCTCCGTGACGGGACGAAACCGATGTCATACCTATCGTACTTGTATTTGAAAAGTCGGTGACATGGCATGTCTGCAGGAGCGCGCTGCTGATTCCCAGGTCAAGGGCAACATGTACTTCACATCCGAAATGTCCCGTCAACCAAGGTACACAAATCAATCGACTACTAGCAACCGTGTTGTCCCGAAATTCCAATCATAACCCTAATTAAATACTCTCAGAACGTCGTTGTCCACCGTCGGTCGTTTTTTACTTGAAAATAGACTACGTCTTGTGAAAAAAAAATCCTTTGTTTTCCGTTGTTTGTGCACGTGTTGTGTAAGTGGGTGGATTCTTGGCGGGTATGAGTATCGTTGTCGTGTGACTACGTTGAGTCTTTGACGGATATGAGAACCACGCCGACGATGTATAGACGCCATGCGATAATTCAGGAGCGTCCTTTCACTGCATAACGCGTCGGAGAGAACAGTCCAGCACATGTACGCAGGAGGAGGTATGTCAGCAGCAGTACATGGTTGCGGGTACATTGCACATGCGCAAGTAAGTCTAAGCAGTCAGCAATGGTTTATTCAGCGATCGCCTACACAGCGCGATACAGCACAGCCGCGAATGCGTCCTGATGGTATCACTCCACCCATTCCTTCAGCTTTGGCAGCGCCTAGATTGCGAATGCGTGTGTGTGTTGCTAAAGCACGGGGAAAAGCACCTTGTGTACAGCGGTTGACCAGCGCTCCAGCAACCGTGCCCATTACTTAAGGTTCGTACAGGAGGCCTGAGGCAGCAATCGACAACTAGACGAGGGCACATGGAATGTGCCACGATGTAATAGCAAGGATGGATGAAGATGGTGTCCTCCATGCTACGTCCATCAATCCACAACTACACCACTCGAGAACAGGATGCTTTTTTGTAATTTCGAAAGGAACATGAAGATCGTTCCCCGGTTCTCCCCCCGGTGCCGCCCCCCCTCGGTGTTTGCCGTCGGGATTGGGTTTTCCTCACTTGGCAACGACGTTGTAAAACATGCCAATTCACTTCGTGAGCTCGGCAACCAGGTTGCCGTTGTTTTTTTTTTACTTTTTTTTTTTGCGGTAACTATAATGGTGGTCGAGTAGATCATGTTGTGCGGGGTCGAAAATCCTCACTCCGCGCAAGGGGGATGATCGCACCACGTTGTGTTAAAATGGTCAAGCACCCTCGAGGCAGTTACACAGTGTTTACAACTGTCTCAAGCAGTGAAAGGACCAGAAATTGATTGATGTAATACGCAGCTGTCATCCGTACGCAAGGAAGTAAGCTTAAGATGCCGAACACCCTTAGCAGGATGCAGCGCACCCTTCATGCGACTCGCCGAATACCTCACGCCGCTTCGCGTTGGGTGATGTGAGAGCCTGGTCCGGTGAGAACCCGGCGTGCTCCGTCCCGGCTTTGTAG
>CACKRE030004166.1:45433-56032 GCA_902602495.3 Ectocarpus sp. CCAP 1310/34
CCGCGTCCCCCCCCCCCCCCCCCCCCCCCCCCGGCTGACGCCTTGTCGTCGCTTGGCAACGACGTTGTAAAGCACGCCGATCGCTTCAAGGTCCAGAACCAGTTTACAGCTGTTATTATTCATCTTTGTTTTTATGCGGTAACCATGATGATGGCCGAGTTGATCATGTTGCGCGGGGTCGAGAGCCCTCACTCCGCGCAAAGGGGATGACCGCACCACGTTGGGTTGAATTGACCAAGCACCCTCGAGGCAGTTGCACAGTGCTTTTATCTGTCTCTGAAAGTCACAGCATCAGAAAAAGAAAATGAGACCATTCGCAGCTGTCAACCGTATGCAAGAGAGCACGCCCAAGTTACCGAAAACCCTTGGCAGGATGCAGCGCACGCTCCAAGCGACTCTCCGAATACCACACGGGGCTTCGCGCTTGATGATGTGCGAGCCTGGTCCTATGAGGACCCGGTGTGCTCCATCCCGGCTTTGTACGCATGCGAGGTCCATCGTTTAATAACTACGGCATGCACGGGAATGAGTACCGATCTCCCACACCTCCCAAACTACAGTTTTTTTTTTCACCGCCAATGGGCAGCCCATGGGCAGCCAATGGGCACTTCAAAGATTGCCCATGGCTTGCCCATGAAGTGCGCACGAAGTGCCCACCGTGGGCACTTTAACCTAAAACTACTCCACCGGTATATCAGCCAAGAACTTAGGCGCCGGCACATCAACCTAGAACTTAGCCACCCAGCGCCAACCTATCACCTGCTGTGTGGTTTTCGGGTTAGGACTAGGGTTAGCGTTAGGGTATTTCGCTGTCATAATGCCCATACCAAAGCATTATCTGTTGTTTAGGAGTACACTGGTTCCTGTTGAAGGGCACTCATTGACGGCCAATAGGCTGCCCATGAACCATGGATAGCCCATGAACTACCCACGAAGTGCCCACCATGGGCTGCCCATGGGCTTGCCCACGGAAATTTTCCATGGGCGGCCCATTGGCTGCTCATCAGCGGCCCATGGGCTGGCCATAGGAAGATTATTAAAACTACCCGAAGTGTGGGAGACCCAATGACTATCCCCCTCTCAGGAGACGGCGTCCGCTAATGGGCTGAAAGTAAGCGGGCTGAATAGCCTGGAATTTTTATCGATGGGATAGAAAAGGATGGGGAAACCATATTTTGAGACACCTTTGATATGGTAGTAATGAACGATCGGCCATCGGTGATCGGTCCTGTAGGCGCGACGGCCACCTGGTGGTGGAATCGCCGCCCGTCTATCAGGCGGGACGGACCGGGTAAACATAATGCACGTGAAGAGGATTTATTTTTATTGCTCGAGGTTTTGACGGGGTGGGTTCTTCCGAGCGGCCGGCACTGTACATCCAGAGCAACCATGCAGGGTTATCGACAGTCGTGGTTGCACTGCTTTTGGAAATCGATAGCCATATATGAGGAGACAGATCGTGGATATGCGTGTATCTCCGTGGGTCAGAATTCATTCATCAACCAATCGTGCGAGTTCTCGGGAATCGTCAAATTTCCTGGAAGGGTAGCGTTATTCAGATTTCTATAGGAAGTTTCTGGCCGGCTCCGTTGATCAATCTAGGTTATCAATGCTGGTCGCCTTCGGTTCAGTGTTTCTCTGTTGAGGAATGACGTTCGTGAATCCTAAGGCTGGTCGTCTCTTCCTCCTCTGCGAAAGCATTATTGCCTTTCTTCAGCCTTTCTAACCTCAACTCTCCCCCCCTGCCGGAAAGTTTGGGGGTCTTCATGCGTCAACTTTCTACTGCCGGGTATGTGGTAACATCGTCTCTGCCTCGATGATCGGTAGTCAAGGAACCTTGCACACGAACAGCGAACCCTTTGAGGGCCGCGTCTATCGATATGTATTGTTCGTCGCCATCATCCCACCACGAGCCCAAGTGGTAGTGAAAGATCTGCATTCGCACTCATGGCTACTGAAACAAAGTGCCGAGAAGAGGGTCGTGCTCAAAATTTGTACGAAGTCCAGCTCCATCGTGCCGTGTCCTATTTTCCAACACTTGACCCAGGTATGCATGGGATGCCACGCTCACTGAAAAGACATCCTTCAACACTCTGCCACAAGCATTCCATACATTTTTCATTCCAGCTCAAGGCCACGATGTTTGAGCCAGACCACACCACATGACCACGGACTGCTTGTCCCCCTCCTCTGCTACCTGGCGTTCGGAAACTCACTCACGGGAAGAAAAATGTAGAAAACGCCCTACTCTATGCGGCATACTATTATTGCATTCTGCTGAGCGCGGATCACCCACACATGGCAACTATAGGTAACGAGGGTCTGGTATCGACGGAGTGGTCGTGCGGGTGGGATACTACCGCCTGCAATTGCATTCTTCTGTAGTCGGTAGGAAGGGTGATGCAAAAGGAGTTCCTCCGTCAATAGGAAAACGGTTTATGTTTTCGGAAGAGGTGCTGACCCCCCCCAGCTTTACGATATGAAACAGGCAAAATATCGTCAACGCCTGCTGAAGGGATAGGGCGCGTTAGAAACGTTTGGTATAGTATGATACGTTGAAAGATGGATATGGGTGACTCAGCGTACTGGGCATTGTGGTGGGGGCATACCGATAGAGTGGGATGCCGCAATCGTCGGGGTTTCCCCCCCGTACGGGAGCCCTCCCCCCCCCCAATCACCTGTTCGGACTCTAGGCGTGACATTGGAAGTTCCCCCCGGAGTAGATCGTATCTCTCCCCGCTTATTTCGATTCCCGCCCGGGCAGAGGTTGATTTCATAAAAAAGACCCCCCGGCCCCCCGGTGTTCTCCGCCCCCGCGGTGTTTGCCATCGGGGTCGGGTTTTCGTCGCTTGGCAACGACGCTGTCAAAGAAGCCGATCATTTCGTGAGCGCGCGGCAACCAGGTTTCTGTTTTTTTTTTTCCCGTTTTTTTTTTGCGGTATGCATAGGGGTGGTCGAGTAGGGTATGTTGTGCGGGGTCGAGAACCCTTACTCCGCACGAAGGGGGTGATCGCACCACATTGTGTTAAAATGATCAAGCACCCTTGAGGCAGTTACACAGTGCTCGTAACTGTCTCCGGGAGTGAAAGCACTAGAAAATAGATTTAGTCGTGTGCAGCTGTCATCCGTACGCGCAGGAGTAAGCACAAGATGCCGAACACCCTTAGCAGGGTACAGCGCACCCTTCAAGCGACTCCCCGATGACCTCACGGTGCTTCGCGCTTGTGATATGAGAGCCTGGTCCGGTGAGAACCCGGCATGCTCCGTCCGTCTTTATGGGATGCGAGGTCAATGGTCTAATGACTACGGCATGCACGACTATGAGTACCCCTTCCTCCCCCGGTGTTTGCCATCGGGGTTGGGGTTTTGTCGCTTAGCAACGACGTTGTATAAACGCCGATTGTTTCTTAGGCCGACAACCAAGTTTGTTGCCGCTTTTTTCTGCGGTTGGTCTTCTTTTGGCAGCCACAATGAATAGTGGTCTAGTAGATTTTGTTGCGCGGGGTCGAGAATCCTCACTCCTCGCTAAGGGGATGACCGCACCACATTGTGTGAAATTGGCCAAGCAGTTATACAATGCTCATAACTGCACCTGGGAGTGAAAACATCACAACGTATTTTCAAGTCATTCGCCAGCGGCCATCCGTACGCAAGGAAGCAAGCACAAGATACCGAACAACCTTAGCAGGATGCAGCGCACCCTTCATGCGACTTGCCGAATACCTCACCGCGCTTTGCGCTTGGTGATGTGAGAGCCTGGTCAAGTGAGAACCCGGCGTGCTCCGTCCCGGCTTTGTAGGGATGCGAGGTCAACGGTCTAGCGGCTACGGCATGCATGACTTTGAGCACCGCCCCTCGGCGGTGGAAAACCTCGAACGATAACGGCATCCAACCTCCCGAAAGAAGGTCGTTGACATCTAGCGACAACTGCGCGATCGTTGGAGACTGAATTGGTCAAGCTGAACCGCATGTATTTGAAAGTCAACCTAGCCCCATAACTTGTAGGTAGCCTTCCTGTCGCGTCACCACTATGACTTACGTCATCCCCCTCAACCTCAACTTCACTCTCCTCTGTCTTTCCTACAAGCATGGTATTGCCCGCCGTGCCATACAGTTGAGTGATGGCTGATCATTAACATGTTGGCAATTCGTCTGCCAAGTGATGCATGTAAGCTTCTTTAGCACGAATGCACTTTGCCCAGCTTCCGGTACGGACTATGTTGTTGTGGGTGTGGTGTCTCGAGGCGAACGTTCGCACGAGGACCTGCCTTAGGTCAGATGGTTGTGAAGGCACTCGAGAACAATATCCACGCAGTGATGGGCACGGAGAGACTACGATGGTTCGCAAGAACGGGAGATAATGTGTCCGTGAACCGGTCGAAAGCGCATCAAGACTCCCGTAACGAGGAACACACACATGGACCGTAGAACAAACTCAAGCCAAGCGATTTCACCGCTGAATCAATTGGGCTGACGGGCTCAAGTCGAGATAGAAAAATGCAAGCGGTCCACAGCGGCATGGGAATAGCTGCTCGTCGGCGCCCTATTCACCCCTCCTGCGGTACTTTTCCCTTGGAATATTAGTGCGAGAAGGGTGCAGCACTCTCTTTCCTTTACTCACACACGACGTAGCGCTTTTCACCCAGACCAGGAACGGAAGCAGGAGAAAAATCATTTTGCAAGAAAGGCTCGATCTCGCCGGGACTCGAATCGCTGACCCTGACCACTTGAAAGTTTTTCGAGGATAATTACTAGACTATCGGGGCGACTGGTGCTTGGGGCCACAAAAACATGCACGTTGTCCTAGAACATGGTCCACGAACGTCCACGGACGCTTCAGCGCAAGTCCACGGACATGTCCACGGACGTCCATCTTGCGCCGGACTGTTGTCCTGCCCATCCTTCGTTGCATCCGTTAGCTTGCTTTAAGTTGCCCACTCGTCCGGCGCGAGAACGTCATGGTACCATTCCGCACTTGCGGCGAACTCTGGTTGGAGAGCTGCCGACAGGATGCTAGCGTTGGCACCAGCTCTGCCCGCGGCACCTCTTGCCACGTTGCAGGCGCCATTTAGTGGTGATCACGAGTAGCACATCGCTGCGAACGCCGCCGTTCAGCCCCCGACCTGCAGGTTCTGATCCACTGCCGCTCCCTCCAAGGATTTGCCTAGGCAACTTCCTACACGAAAGGACATCGATGGGTATGCCGTCCGCAAGCGACTCTTCATGGCGGCCGTCATGTCGGCCGTAGAAAGAGGGAGGTTCATCGCTTGCCTCCCGTCGCTTCGAGCAAAGAGGCCGTCTCACCGCAATCGTTTCAGACGGCATTCCGCACATGGTACACATCGCTCAGACACTTTTGTGAGCAGCCCTCTGGCTCCCAATACCCACGAAGCAGCACAGCGCCGGGAGTGAGTGTCACATAGACAGCCGAACCGACAAGAATCACGTCCTTGAGGTTCTTCACGCTGTTGATGTACTTATTCTACCTTTTTCGCATTTGCCATGTGCACGAGAAAATGAACGAGTAGTTGAAGACCAGGCACTCGACAGTGTCTTGGTGTGAACAAACAACGGACTGAATGCATGTTGCCGCTGTTCGATGTTCGTAATAGACCTGGACGTGATTCTGGCAGGTCTTGCTTTCGTTCTCCGGCGTTATGGCGCTCGCGGTGCGTCTGATCGATCCTTGTGTCCAATCTCCTGATCGGTACAAGGACCAGCGGCTAAATCCCCCTGGTTGCTCCTGTTACGGAAACGTTGAAAAATGCCTCCGTATGTTTCAGAAGAATCGGGGTCGTGATTAGAACGTGAAAGAACGGTGTCTGATGGACCACCATGATGTCTAACAAGCACCATGAGAATCATCCCATGAAGTCTCATGGAGGCCCATGGGATTGCTCATGGGGCACGATAATGTCATTTCAGTGTTATCCCTTGGCAGAAGACGGGAAATCTGATGGGACTCTGGGAATAGTTCACCCGTCGAGCACCATGAGGCGATATGAGCGTCTCATGATACTCCATGGTATCTCATGGTGCCACATGAAATATTCTCTCACGAACCCCATGAGAATCTCATGGTGCCCTATGAGACATTTGCTCATGGGGCCCCGCGAGGGTGGTCTTGAGAATCCCATTGTCAATTGTATCTCATGGAGCACCATATTGTCTCATTGAGCACCATGAGATGCTCACGCGGCACCATGGCGCATGAGGTACCATGAGGTCCCACGCGAAATGTATCTTGGTGCCTCATGTCCACCATGAGAAATCTAATGAGGTGACCCAAGAATGTTAATCCCCCATTTGATTGTACGTAATGACCAGAAAGCATTTTTTCCGCCGTTTTTCTTGGATAAGAAAGCCCCACCTATTGCGGCATACGATCCAGCACGGCGACTATTACGTCGACGGTTCATACCCTTTGTATATCATATGATTATCTCAGCTACCTGAGGACGTGGGAGACTACGTTCCTTTTTCGTTCTTTGGTTTTCTACCTTGGCATATGGCCAAAATAATTCCTTTTTCGGGCATGCCCCCGAAGCGAAGGGTCTGAGCCCTTGTTTGACGACGAAGGGTTCGAGCACGATATGAAGAGATTTCCCGACGCTCTCTCTCCTTCATGATCTCGGTGGATTACACATGGTATCTCGGAATGGTGGGTTATATTGTAGACACCAGCTCAGAAAGTGGCGGAACACTTACATAGGAGGGTCCGCTATCCTCACATTCCTAAACCAGACGTATTTTCGTCAGATTATTTGTAACTCACGCATCCCCGCCAGTGCAAACATGGTAAACCTGTATGAGCAGGGCAGGCCCTTGGTATCCGTTGCTGTACACAGGGGACCGTCCGATGCTTCTTTCCTCCCAAGGTTGCCTGCTCCGTCTTTTTCCCTAGTAGTGTTTATGCATATGCATATGCACACGCGCAGCACAGCTTTTGGCGTGTTTCGTTTCCATGAGCCGGACGGTCGTCATGTTGTGATGAACACTCGCGCTCTGAAATACTGAATGAGTTGCATCTCTCGAGTACACTCCTGCTGCTACTTTCCGCAATGTGCTCGCGCACGCGGTATTTGCGTGCGTAGAAGGGAGTGACTCTCAATGCTCTATGTAGTTGGGCTCAATACGGCACTTGAGAGGGCAACAGCAGAACGTGTACTACACCACCTTGCCAGCACTAGGCGATTGGAGTTTCACACCGACCGGCATGTTTACCAATTTCATCGGGCGTTCGTCATCCGGTGCAGATGTAAGTATCGTCGTGTGCCGATGACACTGCTGTTCGCTAAACTCCCCAAACGTTCATGGTGCAGATTCGACACACGCATATGGCGTGAGAATCCGACATCATAACACGTGTGTTGTGAACCGTCTTTCAGGAGTTCTCCCTCCCGACACAAGAAACGTAGTGCCCGGTGCATGGGCACTTTTCCTGTGGTTTGCTTGGGGCCCGCCTCTCGTTTCTAGATCACTCTCTTACATGGCCCGTGAGTGGCAAGCACGACCGGTACCCGCGCTATCGTTCTTGGCACCTTGATAACAAGTGTTTCAAAGCAATGGTAGCGCCGATGTCACCAACCCTCGCCCTCCCTCCCTTGCATCCCCGCTATGGCCTTCGCTACAGGCAGGTCGACCCGATATGGCGGCACCAAAAGCGCTATTGACGGACACTTCGGAGAAGCTTAGACTTGCGTTTTCCAGCCTGCTAGCCGTCGATCAAGATTATGTGGCTCATATGACCGGTGTTGGCACCCTCCCTCTACCTCAAGCAACATCAAGGGTGTCTCAAGCAGCCAGCATGGCGAAGAGGGCGGCACTTTCTGTCTTGAAGGCGGCGAAGGCAGCAGAGGTCGCGGCCGCCACAGCGGCAGCCGAAGCAGCGATTGAAGCAGCTACCGCGAAACCAGCACCGGCAAAGATTGCAGTCGAGGAAGCAGAGGCGGCAATAGCTAGAACAACATATGTGAAATCAGAAATGGACCCGTCCGTGAACTACAGGTGTGCACTTGACTGACTTGTTTGCGTTGCCGGACGCTTCGTGCCCATTCGTGCTGTGCTGCCATTGTCTGCGCAGTCTACGCTTAACAAATTGTACTCATGCAACGGTAGGAGTGCACAAATCCCTCCTGATCTTCCAACGTGCTCGGCTCAATATCTCAGCCTGGAACGTACGGCGCGATGTACTGGGTGAAACACAATTGAAAATCAAAATTGGAATAGATGTTCGAATTGTTTTGGATGGTGACGAACTGAGTGATCGAATACGAGAATGTTCTTGGCCATCACGTTCTATACCTATCGTTGCATGACTCTATTGGATTGTTTTTGGTTGGTGACTCATTTGAGTGATCCGAACACGAGCATTTTCTAGGCCATCATGTGCAATACCCACCGTTGCATGACTCTGTTGGGATGCACTTCGTTGGAATGTGTAGGATGACTGCGGGCAAGACAATTTGTCGCATTTACAGCCTTACCCGAGGAGTGGAAAACGTGGATATGAGCTAGCGGCGCGTCAAACCCGATACTGGTTGGTTGACACTGTATTACCTTACTGTTCCTGTCGTTTGGATCACCTCATTCAGGAGAACGCCAAGTGGCTACAAAAGCGGCAACAAGGGTTCAGGTACGAAAAGGGACAGGAAATGTACGAGGGGGACGCACGGTTTGTGGTCCTGCGGCGAATGGGCCCGTGCTCTTTGCTGTGACTGGTTCTGTCGTGCCACCTACATGACCTCTTTGTGAACCTCCACTGCGTTCGACCCCACTTTTCTCCGTTGCAATCCGTGTCATGCTTTACGCAGGCTCCACGTCATGTTCTGGTGTGGAAGCAGAGAACGGTGGTGTTACTGCCACGGTCAAGGTGAGCCTTGCGTGCCATTGCGGACGATGGGTGTCCGGTCATATGTAATGGGTAGTCAGCACTATCCCAACATATGCACGTACGGATGGAAGAGAAATGAGGACACATGGCGTGGATCTGTTTCACCAACCGGCTGCTCGAAACGCTCCTCTGTGCCCTCGTGTGGATGCCCCTTACGCCTATCGTACTTCCGCCATTAAGACCTGGGAGTCAGACATGTCGGAATCGGACATGTCGGAATCGGACATGTCGGAATCGGACATGTCGGAATCGGACGAGGACACACCACAGGACACCGAAGATATCGGGGAGGAGCATGAGTCATCACACGATGGCGGTCTTGTTTCAGAGTCCGGAAATGCCGATCACGAGAGGCATGGCGAAGCTGAGGTGGGGATCCCAGGATGACTATTTTCGTACAGTGCCCTCTGTTGCGTGACGATTTCGCTCTTGGCTGGTTGTCAAACCGGCTTGCGTGCCTTCTCATCAGTCCCCATCTATCGCATGGCAAATATGTAGCTGCACCTGACACTAGTTGACTACGTGTCAGTTGTGCCGTTTAGAGGAAGCAGGGTTACCACCAGCACACGTTGCATTAGGTCTCGCTGTTGCTGTGTGGCCACCTACTTCTTCACCACAAATATGTTGCTGAATCAGGCCACCACGGTTTGGCCTGTTGACATTGATCGGAGGCAGCACGTAGCCGACAACAGGCTGTTGCCTACGAGGGATGAGGACATTCGAATTGTACCATGGATTAAAAATCTTTCTCCGCCCACTCCCAGCTTGTAGGATGTTGGCACGTTGTTCTCTCGCCTTCCATTTAGCAGATCGTGGCCGTGTGTTGATGGATGGCGTTGACAGGTAACTCCTGGGATGGCTGGCGGAGAAGAGAAGGGAGAAGAGGAGCATCACAGCGACAAAGAGGAGGAGGAGGATGAGGAGCATGAAGAGAATGTAGGCTAGCGTTCATGGCCTTCTGTAGAGTTGACACATTTGATGTGACACCGAAGTGGTAATGGTGGAGCATGCGTTAATCTTGCTTAACTACCGACGGTCAATGGAGTTTGCAGCATATCGGTACGACCTGCATTCACATGGTCCCGTGTCTCGACTCAATGATGACCAGCGTTGTGCAGAGTAGAACCACAATGTTGAAATCAAGTACTCACTTTACATGCAGCTGGTTGGATATATTTTGGGCTCCGTCTGAGAATCGTCTTCGTACCCTTTTGCATTGTCGTCGCCCTTTCCGCAGCAACAAGGGGTGGTACTATTACACGTTTTCGTGCCTAGCTGTTGTGGATAACTGGATTTTTCTTTATGCTAAAGGTTGAATTTTGCTGTGTAGCCCCACAACGGTCTTTTTTGAGATTAGTCTTGCGGCATGGACGAGATCGATTTTTTAAACTTTTCGGACGATTGGCTGCAGGGAAGGCGAGGCAAGCGCAAGCACAGGGGTGCAGCCAAACCCCCTCGGCGGCACAGCGTCCGTGCTGCCAGCAGCTGGCGACCCAACTACGAAAGGTGAACATGAGGACGAAACGAGTGTGGTGGTCGGGTGTGGCTACCTTACCAAGTACTGTGGTCAATTAGAGTATTGTCGGGATCCTTCAGGCTTTCAAATGCTCTGATGACTCATGGCTTACAACTCTCAAATATTCCTCCCCTCTGCCGGTGTTTGCCATCGGGGTTGGGTTTTCGTCGCTTGGCAACGACGTTGTAAA
>CACKRE030004166.1:73608-90985 GCA_902602495.3 Ectocarpus sp. CCAP 1310/34
GCTCCATCCCTTCGACAGGTCCTTGCGTGCACCGTTGTGATGATCTCGCCTTCCCTGCCTCTGTGGCACCTGGGACATCTTTCCGCGGACAGTCGCTGCCTACAGCAATTTGGTACGAGGTTTTCCGACCCTACAGAGAAGGACTATATATTGCAGTCTATGCCGGCTTTGCTGTTGCTTTGCCCACGCGGCGTGAAATTTGTTTTTTTCGATGGGCCTGGCATTTTGGAATGTTCGCGAGCGAAAAAGTTTCGGCCAATGTTTTTTTCTCATTGCACAGACAGTTAGTTTCGGACTGGGGCTCCAAATTTTCCGGTTGAAGAAGCAGATTTTGAGATAAGGAACTTTCCTGGAAACTTCGTGCAGGTGAATTTTTTCAGATTTAAGCGGCTACATGTGACTGGCTGTGGGTCAACAGTCCTCCCACGAACTTCCCCTGTCCGTAGGCGCTGTTGTTTTTTCGTGGTGCGCTGCGTGCCAGCTGTGCGCCTTGATGACAAGGGACTCTCACTGCTGCTTGCTGCTGTTGAGTGTGCGCATGCGTGCGCGTGTCCGTGTCTGCGTCGCTCCCTGAATCCCAGTACACGAAATCGCACAACACCACTACGGAGACAAGAAGTGATTACTGTGCACTGGCCGACAGCCTCTGAACGAAGTGCTATGTCGCGTTTCAAGCGTTGGGGAGCGAGACGGGGGGTTTGGGACCGGGAGGCACATCCGAGTCAAACGCTCTTTCTAGTAGACACCAGAGAAAATACCCTTGCGCGCGGAAGGTCGCGCCTGCCTTCACCAGGAGGCCACTACGTGCTCTTCCTCCTCTCTGCTCTTCTTCTTTGCTGGCGGTGTTGCCACCACCTCTCCGTTCGTGCGTTCTTCCTCCCCGCGCCTCAATCTGACGGGCGTGTTGCTGACCTCAAGCCAGCTGCAAACAAACCCAACTTTCTGACCATGCAGCCACCCTGCTTTTGTGATGGTGGCGCGCCAACTCCAAGGCCTTTGGCTGGGCGCTGGCTTTCTCTTTGGCCGCGCTGACATGTTCTCAGCAGACTGCTGTGTGTGCGTGCGGTGGTGCCTGTGATGTGTTACTTCGAAGAAAGTTGCTAAATCGAAAAATCGTGAAAATATGTCAAATTTCCAAAAACCGTGCCTCCCTCGGCCCTTTGCTTCATTCTGTAAATTTTTCCTTGCGGGTTCTGGCGAGGCTGTCAGGAGCGATCCTCAGAACGACGGATTAACTCAAAATATGTTTCCTACAATGGGAAAAAATATTGAGTCCGAAACTGTCAAATATTTAAGTGTTTCCTCATTCATCGGGAGCGGCTGCTGAATGCACGCGCGCGGGTTACACCCACATACATACCTTTTTTCATGACCTCCCTGCCTACTCTGCTGTGTTGGGTACCTTGATCTCGCTTTGCTGTTGCCTTTGTTTTTGTACGTCTGGCTGTCTGCCCATCTGCCGCCTCTTTGCCCTGTTTGCTCCGTTACTCCCATGCCCTGGTGCGCAGTGCCTGGTGCTGGTACGTTACCCTTTGATTTTTTTCTTTCGGCGGGTGTGGGAAGCGTCCTCCTTTGTTTTTCTGTTATTTTTGTTTTATTTTATTTTGATCGGTGTCCGAGGGCTCTTTTCTCGAACGGTCTGTGCGATATCTGTTCTTTTCTTTCTATCATTTTGTTTTCTTTTTCCGAGTGGTTTGTACCCTTTTTTTTTTTTTCTCGCGGCGTCGTATGTGCCGGGTTTTGAGACCACGGGCTCCCCATTTTTTGTGGACTATAGAGCTAATGTGAGAAACAATAACAACAATGCCCGACGAACGCCACAATTGGGACAAAAAATCGACGGAGGAAGTTCAATACCATACGTGGGGCCCGGAGAGATGGGATGGGAGTAGAAATTCGGCAGAAGAATAAGTCAGTCAGCTGGAAAGGCCCTCGACTCCACCCCAGGGCCAGGGGTCCGGCCAGCTGGTACCATACTTCTATAATACCTATGGATGTGGGAGGAAAGCATCCGGGCAAGATTCAAATACTCAATAATGAAGAACATGGCCACAATAGTAACGAGAGGGTCCGTGTGAAAAACAGGTAGACTCGTATATTGTCTTGCAGGGAGAGGAATGCTAAGTATGCTTGAAGGAAACACCTTGTCAAATTGAACACAGCTCCGCGTGAACCCATCAGAGCTCTTCCGTCAGACGAGTAAGAGCATACCTGATGTTGTGGAGGATCGGCGGTGATTATTGGGATGACACGCTACATATGTGAGCTCCTTCGCTACAGTACATCAACAACCCCCAGCTTTGATGGCCGAGCCTGCGGATCTTCTTTTCTAGGGATTGGCTACGCATGCCGCTATAGAGGGCTAGGTTTAGGGGTCGAGAACGGTGCTCATCAAGTTCTGTGATTTGGAATCTCCTAGGCTCAATTTCTTCACCGTCAAGTCCTCACGGGGGTGGGCGGGGGGGTACTCATAGTCGTGCATGCCGTGGTCGTTAGACCATTGACCTCGCATCCCTACAAAGCCGGGACGGAGCACGCCGGGTTCTCACCGGACCAGGCTCTCACATCACCAAGCGCGAAGCGCCGTGAGATATTCGGCGAGTCGCATGAAGGGTGCGCTGCATCCTGCTAAGGGTGTTCGGCATCTTGTGCTTACTTCCTTGCGTACGGATGACAGCTGCGTATAAGTGAATATTTCTTCTGGTGCTTTCACTTCCAGAGACAGTTACAAGCTCTGTGTAGCTCCCTCGAGGTTGCTTGGCCATTTTAACACAACGTGGTGCGATCGCCCCCCTTGCGCGGAGTGAGGGTTATCGATCCCGCAGAACATGATCTACAATGTCGTTGCCAAGCGACGAAAACCCAATCCCGATGGCAAACACCGAGGGGGGGGCTTGTTTAACAACGTCGTTGCCAAGCGACGAAACCCAACCCCGATGGCAATCACCGGAGGGGGCGAAGTCCTTAAGGGCGGTCGCTAACGCCATTTCTTGCGGTCCTTTTTTTGTAGATCTTTTCCCCCTCCTTTCGGACAACCTCTAAAAGGGATCTACAAATGAGATTTCCCCCTTCTCATTACGGTGCTGGTCGATCCTTTTCACCGACTCAAAAATAAAAGACTCTGCAACGGCTGCTGTCACACATACATGCACCTTCCCACCGTAATGGTTTTTCAGTGGTATCTCCTCAGAGTGAAGAAGAAGCGCCTCCTGTAAAGCTATCCCTCGCGAGCTGTGTGTATGGTCCGTCTTGGGTGGCGGCTGATAGAGACCACAGGGCGATAGGAGGCACGGGGTTGGAGGTGCCGAGAGTCGACAGCACGCTAAAATAGTGCCCACCGCGCCAGCAACAATTGTTTTGCTGTTTTGCCCCTGTCAACATTTAGGTTTACCGATACTCCCTCGCCACCCACTGAAGCCTCAGCGATGACTAAGGTATGCGCCACGAGCTCTGTGTATGGTCCGTCTTGTGTGGTGGCTGATACAGACCAGAAGGCTATAGGGCGCTCAGAAATTGTGAGCGCGAGAGTGGTGACAAGCGGGAAAAATGATCCGCCGCATGTTCACGCAGCTTTTTTCGTTCTTTTGTCCGTGTCGCAAGTTTGGTGTGCCAGTACTCCCTCGGCACCCACCCGAGCAACAGCGATGACAAAGGTATGCGCCACCAGCTATGCGTATGGTTCGTCGTGTGTGATGGTTGAAACTGACAAGAAGGCTAAAGGACGCCCAGAAGTTGGGTTCGCAAGGTCGACAGAACACGAAAAATGACCCACCGCTGCTGCGTCCAGGCTCTCTCGGCTTGTTTGCCGCTTATTTGCCGCACACATCGGGTTGTTCATCTGGTCCAGCCCACTGGAAAAACAATGGCTACCGCCGGTGCTGCCGACCCTGTACCAGCCACATGACACAACTCGTGTGACCACCGTTAGAGTTTGCGGGGATCAGCCATCGAGAGATTCAAGTTTGTAGGTACGAGTGAATTGGTTGTGACACGAAAAAGACGACCTTTTTCGACAGCCCCAAGTTATCCAAAACTGCCCCGAAAAAAGACAGGATGGGCTGTCCAAAACGGGTGGTCCTTTTCTGGCTATCATTTTTGGGGGGGAAAAGACATCGTTAGAAGACCTTCTACGGCTATTATTTATATTATAGTTGTCTGTTTTTTAGAAGGAAAAGACAAGATCATAAAAAAAGACAACCGCAAGAAATGGCCTACAGTAACTGTACACAAGATGCCCTTCATTCCATTCACTGCGAAAAACCGTGCACTCATTTCTGCGCGTTTCACATTAGACTCCTCATGGTGACGTTTGTGATTTCGGTGGCAGCCAGGTTCGTGCCACCCCACTGGGTTGTCCTTACCCTCAGAAACGCTCTTCTCGCCCGGCAAGCACGGAAAAGATTCGAATAGTACGCAAGAACGCACCCGGATATCATTTTGGCTTTGAATACATATATATCACCGGGCAGCAACCGGGTGACGTATCTTGTGATGCTGCTATACATAGTGTTGACGGCAAGCACACTACTGCTGTACACATATACATAGAGGATTTACTGTTTACATGTACGGTGCAATAGTCTAGTCGTCTGCGTACAGTAGAACTGTTAGCGCTGATTGGCGGAGGTGGACGTTCCCGCCCTCTTGCCCTTTCACGACAATAAATATGGAACGGCGTGTTCGTGTGTTCGTGCGCTCCTCCATAGGCCTCCAGTCTACGCGCTCAAGAGCTCGGAGAGAGACGTGCCAAAACAGCCCGCCACCTGGAGAAGGAGAGCCGCCGCAAAACAGAACATTCCTGTTACATGGTCCTATTGGTGAGGTATTCGTGCTTCGAAACACCCATGAGCAACCGTATTCGCACGGCCGCGATTCTTTACGCAACCCTGACCTCTGGCGACTGAACAGACGCTGTGGCGAGGTAATCCCTGCCAGATCGAGAACCAGCACCCCTCCCCCACTGGGGTGTCTTCCTCTCCGCTTATCTTGGTAAGCTCATGCCCTGTACGACTGCACAACGGGTACCTTGGAACGTATGGCATTCTCAAGCCATGCCTGGGTAGAGAGAGCGGTTCCGCGATATTTGATCGTTGGTTGTCGTTCATGGTGCTGCTGTTTGCGGCAATCGAGGGCAGTACATACATGATACGCTGTGTGTTGGCCCCCAAGCTCTGGTCATTTCGACACCGCGGGGCTGTGACATGACATTTCAGCCACCGGGCACCACCTCGATATACCATGCCAAACTGCATCAGGTAGCATGTGCATGGTCCGGCGTCGGCGGACTCGGCTCCTTTTTTTGTCATCTTATTACGGGCGCAGGTTTCCTCTTCAAAAACCCTGGAAATTCTTAGTACATTCTTAGTTGTTCGAATTCAACTCCGGTAAGAAGCTTCCATGGTAGCTTAGCCGTCCGCTGCTCTTCCCTCGTGTACAATGTCAGTACAATGTTTGCGTCTGAGATGGTAGCCTTTGTGATCCACTATGATTTCAGCTTCGCGGTCCGCGATGTTCCAGACGATCCTTTTGTCATCGAGTTCGGGGTGAGCTACTGTAGACTACATACAAGCAGGATTTCTTTAGCTGATGTGCCGCCCGATTTTGAAACGCTTCAAGCACACAACAGTGACCGTAAACCAGCGCCGAACTCAGTGGATGAGACCGCGAACTTCAACGCAGCTCTTCCCTCACATGTCCTACTCATCGCAACAGTCAACGTGAAAGCCGGCGGCATGTATGTAGGTAGAAGGGTGCTTCGCCTGCCCCCTCTAACGAGGGCCGGTCTCGCGAAATACCCGTAGGTAAAAATATGGAATGCTGTGTTGAAAGGTATGCACACTGCTGTGTAGTTGTTGAGGACCGGTGTGATGTAGGTAGGTCAAGGATCGGATAGATACTGCTACGCTCTACGATTAAGCAAAAGAAACATGGATAGATGCAGGTTCGCAGAGGTTCGCAGCCAGATATTGGAAAAAGTGACCGCTTGGTGATGGTGCGGGAAGTTGTTGCACGGCGCTGATCTCGGGGCAAACACCCACACGAGATGGCGGATCTGCGTCTTGGTGTGCCAAGAGTATCGGTTCTATGTGTAAGTCTGGCTGATGCTGTGGCTGTGTAGGGCTGCAGCAGCAATACAACAGCTGCAACATCAGACAGACGGCCTCAGAATCCAGTAAGCTGCGTTTGTGTGTTTCTCTTCCCATTTTCAGGAAGAGATGTTTTCCCGCTTGGCTCTACAGCAGCAGCAATGCTAAAGCAGCAGTCTCTGTCGGCTCTCACATGTAGAGATCTCAAATGTCGCATGTATGTCCATCTCTCATCCGGGATCTTTGAAGCTTTGTGGTATTTTCCTTTTCATTGTTCCGCTTCATTCTGTTCTCAGTTGTGCATTCACTGGTTTTGTGCCGCCTGCTGTCGGAAACCGGGCGAACCAGTCGGCGGTTACCTCAATCGATCTGGCGCGGTTAATGGACCAGACCGCCTCTCGGCGGGCCCGCTCATCATCTCCATCTAGAGCTACAACAATATACTGCAACACATGATGTTCATTTTTCACATGACGTGGCACTTTTTCTGACTCTCCGCACTCTTCGGGGTCTCGCCCGTTGACTAGCAGCTGATGACACCAGCATACTGTAGCAGTAGCTCGAACGATCTGGTCGGGTTGTTGCTCATCACTTTTCTCTCGCCGGGGCCGCTCATCTCAGTTGTGTCGCTCAAGTACGGTTGGCGCACCAGTCCGTACATTTGTTAAGGTCGAGCAATCGTGTTTCAACTCCACACTCCGCACTTTTTGGTAACTTCGCAGTCCGCGTGTATGCTCGATAAGGTGTACGGATATCTACTCAGTTGATACACGATGAACCACGCGACGAGTAGACGCCGGGCGCACTTCTGGCGGTGAGATCGAGGTCTATTGAGGGGGCGGCGAAAGCCGCCAGCACAGCCACTCTCCGTTCATCTATTTCATTTTGATGTTTGTCGAGTGATGCTGTATGACACGAATCGAGAATACAAACGCCCCCTCTCTTTCTGGACAGAGCCATGATTGTCAATAAATTGCTAGCTGCCACGAATGAATGTTGAATACCACTGATGATCGCCTATCTTGGAATCGATCCATTGAGCGGGGCGGCGAAAGCCGCCACACCCCTTGTAGGTAGATACATCCTACCTGGGCAACACATTCACACACACACACACACGTGAGTTGCAGTACGTTCCCCAAAAAGCGTTGTCTGACCGACAGAAAGAACACAAGTACTTTTATTTCTACTTCGGGACGAAAGTGTCCGTGTCCGTGCGGGAAGCTGTAGTCGCAGCACAGGCAGTGCACACCTCAGTGCGAGCTACTCGCGGGGCGCACTGTGCGTACATTTTTCCCGTCCGGGAGCCTCAGGAACAAATGAAAGACTGAGAGTTATGGGAGGTAGAGACTGCTGCCAGTTGTGAGCGAGGTAGAAAGACGCTTCCACATACAGTAGGGGGCCCGGTATAAGGCGATGGTGTGCGCGGTGAATATAACCGCCTTATATCGGGCAGCCGCCTTATTCATGAGTGAGGCTGTAAACCGCCTTATTCAGGGCAAAAATACAGAGGTTTACAGCGGTTATCACCTCGCGGCGCGTTGTTGAGTGGAAGATGGTCACGTGCACCATGTATGCATAGTTTGCGAACGTAATATCAGTGCTGCACGTCTGATAAAAAAGAAACTAGTGTGAGACATAACGCCTCGGGCGGGAAGCCATCCCCTGCTGAAACCCCTCGATTTCTTGCGGCGCAACAACTCAAGACCTCGCCTCCCACGGCCGGCTTCATAGGGCGCAGCAGGGCTGGGAGCGTCGATATTCCGGCTGAGATAGGTGAGGTAGCTAAATATATCTGTCAACCGTGCAGCTTTTGTGTTACAGTCGGGGCTAGTCCGTAGGGGTAGATTTCCGCTTTTTTTCTCAGGGCGTACCACCGTAGGACAACTCGGAAATCTCCGAGTAAGGGTCGGATGCGCTGCAGTCTCTCCACGAGTCTATCGTGTTGCAACGAAATGTCGCCAACATCATGCACTCAGGTACTGTTGACATCTTGTACAAAAGGTTTGGAGCGATTTGATCCGTCAGAAGATAAGCATGTTGAGATCAAATTTCAATATTGTTGCTCTATGCTGGAAAGATCCGAAACGCAGGTCTGCATACATGCACCGCAGCACAGCAGATTGGGTTGTCGTAAAGTAAACATACACTACACATGTCAAATTGCCGTGGAAATATCAGAAAGCACGCGGCGGGATACGCCCACTATCTGTCGGAGCAGGCTCCATGGTTTTTGGTGATCAAGAGAGGGTGGAAGCGACTTTTCTGAACCCNTTTCAATATTGTTGCTCTATGCTGGAAAGATCCGAAACGCAGGTCTGCATACATGCACCGCAGCACAGCAGATTGGGTTGTCGTAAAGTAAACATACACTACACATGTCAAATTGCCGTGGAAATATCAGAAAGCACGCGGCGGGATACGCCCACTATCTGTCGGAGCAGGCTCCATGGTTTTTGGTGATCAAGAGAGGGTGGAAGCGACTTTTCTGAACCCCAGACCACATCTAGAGAAGTTGACGTTCGAAACGAACTCATCTTTGTGGATGGTCCGCGGTACGTCGATACTTTACACGAACTAGACCCCCCCCCCCTGATTTGTATTATTTGGATTACTTTCGATACTCCTGAAACGTTTTGAGCAGTATCCCTCCAGGTACGAATATAGAATTGATTTTATGGTTAAATATGGAGACACACGCACCTGACTTTGGGATGGGATGCCATGAATGACTGTCTGAGTGTCATGGTATCAATTATCTATACACTACGGATAACGCCGAGTCATCTACTTCTTTTTTGTGCGCGTTACGATTTCAGGGTAACCTTGGCCTAGGACCTGTCCGTAGAGGGAGGATCGAGCCGACGCGCGATGAGACGTAGTAGGAGTAGCGGGCAGCGGGGGGGGGGGAGCGGCGACAATAGCCATACAGAGCAGACCGTGGCACCACCTGCGTGTCCTCGCCCTGAACCAAGACGTGGACGGACATGCAGTCCCGCTGAAGGAAAAGCGACACCAAGGAGGACGCGCCACCAACGTAGTCGCCCCCCACGAACTCCGTCAAATCCTGTTAATGGTAGCAGCGGGGGGGGGTCTACGGCTACTTGTCAACGGGGAGGCGGCCTGGACACCGCTTCCCCAGAGGCTACACCCGCAAGTACGCCTGCCGTCGCAACTAAGCGAGTGGCGGGATCCGGCGCGCATGGCCGAAATCCGGGAAGCCGTACAGGATCTGGTAGGAAACGCAGAAAGAGCGGACGCTGGGGCAGAGGCGGCAAGCCGTCTTTGAGGGGAGGATGGCAGACGAGGAGTACAGTGAGCAGCAAAAGGAGGCGAGGCAACATGCTAAGGTCCGCAGAGAGCGAGAGATTGCCGAAGCTGAACGTGAGAAGTTGGAGTCTGGAGGCAAGCGGACAGTTGAATTCCGGCGTCGAAGTTGCGGTGGAAAGCTTGGAACAGCTGGCTCTCGCTCCGTCAAGCGGAGTGCAGCGCGAAGACAGTCTGATCCTGGAGTTAGGAATACTCAGATCGGAGCCGAGAAAAAAACACGCAAGAAACCTTATAGGCGTGCGGAGTGCGGTTGGTTCACAAGCAACACGGGTCTTGAATGCAGCATGTGCCCCTCAGGCGTAGTGCACACCGTCACGGACAAGCTATGCTCCGCATGCCATAGGTCGCAGGGCTTAGCTGGCTTCACGCACCTCAGAGGGCCACGGCTTGAACGAGCGACACGGTTGTTTTTGGCCGAGTACCAAGAAGGAGGGGGGGAGCTGCCTCCACCTCTCGTGCGAGGATTTTATCCCAGCAACGACTGCATTTGCCACTGCCGAGATTGTTTCTACGGTTTTCTTCTCGAGAGGGAAGCAAAGCCGGAGCTCCGAACATGTAGCGTGTGCAAGAGAGGGTACCCTGTAAAGGACCAGAAGAGGTGGTACAGTGTGGACGTTGTGGACGATAACATAACGGAGGGTGGTGGACCAGGACGCACACAAGCTTGGTACTGCCAGGCCTGCAATCAGGCTCGAATCCGGGCCATCGGAGAAGCTACTCAAAAATGGGTTGCGGCATCGAGCAACTCGGGCCGACCTAAAGCCGATGAACCGGCTTTAGGTACCAAGCTTGTGTGCATCCTGGTCCACCACCCTCCGTTATTTTATCGTCCACAACGTCCACACTGTACCACCTCTTCTGGTCCTTCACAGGGCACCCTTTCTTGCACACGATACATGTTCGGAGCTCCGGCTTTGCTTCCCTCTCGAGAAGTTGGCGGAGAAGTACTGGGGAAAGAAGTTGGACAAGTGGCTCGTCACATCAGTCGACATGGACTTGTGGATGATCATCCTCTTGGCAATGAGCACCGGCAAAATCCCGCCTAATGGTATCGATAAGGTGGACGTTACCGTGCAGAGGATTGTTGGGGGAGCTGCGAAGTTCCTATGGGTCAACCGAGTGTACAACAAAATCGCCGACCTCAAGGACGGGAGCGAATCTGCGTGGCCGGCGGCAGACTTCCAAGGCTGGATTCCCACCGCTGACGAGAAGGTCCGCCTTTTCGTTCTGATCTACCTTCTGGCGGGCTGCGACTTCCTCCCTGCCATTTCCGGCCTGCCGTTTTACAAAGTGTGGATACTTGCTCTGAAAAGCGTGCGGGCTGAGGGCGTGTTCAACCGTTCCCTATTCGTGATGGAGGATGGGGTGTGGACGGTGGACATAGAGCAGAGCATCAAGTTGCTCGCGACCATTTTCTACTTCAGGTACGAGGCAGCATTTGCCGGTGTTGCAACCACTCCAGGCGATCTGCTCCGCAGCGTGAATGACAGCGTCAGGAACTACGTGGACCTCATCCGAGTGGCCATCGTCAAGCTTGGCAAGAAGAGGACGACAGACATCTGCCCAACTTATAGGTCGATGCGCGAGCAATGCCTGAGGATGAACTCTGTCGACGGGTACTGGCAGGATGGATTCAAAGACCACATGCCAGAACGAGACTTCAACGGAAAGGGTTGGGGTATCAACCCCAAGGCGAAGGGCAGCAACGCGTCAGCACTCACAGGAGAGAATTGCGTTATGTGGATGTCGGAGCATTCTTACATCGGTCCCGATGGGAAGATGGTCACGATGACGTGCGGTTGCGACCCGGTGAAGGCCTTAAAGCATAACTGTAGGGGGTGCGGGTGCAAAGGGCGCAAGTGCTCCCTCGCTTGCGGCTGCAGGGCCGTTGCCATTTGGCTCGCAAGCCTGTACCCAGTGCACCGACCGGCCAAGCCATGTACTCCGGTCCTGCCGGTGCTGCACACTCCGCAGTCGTTGCCAGCGCCATGACGGCTCTTCTGGCGTCCCGGAACGCTAGAACGGACGAGGAAGAGGAAGACCCGGACGATCCCGGTTCGGACGATGACGACACCGGCCGTTCGGACAGTGACTCGGACGATTTTCTGGAGCTGGAAGCGGAAGAGTCGGCTGACAGCGACTTGGACTCTGATGAGTCCGACCCTGAGTGGGGCGGTGTCGGTGGGGTCAATGCTCAGGGCGATGCAAACTCTGAGGGCGAAGCATGATTCTGACCGAGTTTCATCAGGTGTGTTTGGCCATCCTATCGCTGTTCATTTTTTTTCTTGTGCAGACATGTGCGAGTGTTGATGTCGCCTATATTTTGTTCGTCGCCTAGTGATCATGTTGGTGTATCGCGCCAGTGCCATACCGAGCCCACATAATGCGGTCTGCGTATCGTATTTCAGGTAACAAACTTCCGCGAGATGATTTCGTCCAATGGCGGCTCCCCCGTTCGGCGTTGGTCAGGACTTACTGGCTTCGACCCCCTGCCCCGGTTTCGAGCATGTTTCCGGGTGAAGCGGATATCGGCTGCGGCAACAATGGCGTTGGCGCAGGGTTTAGGCAGTGGCACGGCGGGGTTTCGGGAGTATTGATTATGTNACATGCCCGTGCGGGCCCCAACGGGGCATCCTGACGGCCGCAGCTGCTGCTGCGTGCGTGTGAGCCGTATTTATCTTACGTGACTTTGTTTGTCTTACGATGTTTGTGTATGGCGGCGCAACACTACAACACTGTAGGAGATAAAGTAACCGTTTTCAGTTCAAATATGGACGCACGCCATTTGCAATTACTTCACCTGTACTGCGTGTTGCACCAAAGTTCAAATTGCAGTAGAACCGCAAGCCTCACAGCAAGCCCATCCTGTGTCTCATACCACGAGTAGCGCGTCCAAAGATAAGCACGCTTGATCCGCGAAATACCTCTTTTTCCAAGCGATAAGTACCTCTCTCTGTCTCGGAAGCACTTCTGGACACAATACTCGATGTGTGTACTCCTCGTGTGATCGTTCGTAGTTGTGTAAAGTTTCGTGTCGATCGGTTAGGTATAGGGCACGTTCTCGTGTTAAGCTTGCCGCGCGTGCACACCACAGGAGGTTCGGCCGNCGTAGTTCACGAGTAGCGCGTCCAAAGATAAGCACGCTTGATCCGCGAAATACCTCTTTTTCCAAGCGATAAGTACCTCTCTCTGTCTCGGAAGCACTTCTGGACACAATACTCGATGTGTGTACTCCTCGTGTGATCGTTCGTAGTTGTGTAAAGTTTCGTGTCGATCGGTTAGGTATAGGGCACGTTCTCGTGTTAAGCTTGCCGCGCGTGCACACCACAGGAGGTTCGGCCGCAGCAGGGGCATGGATCACATTTTTTCGGCAGAGTCTCGGAGCCTCCGCCGAGCAGTTCTCGCGCTATCGTCAACGAAATTCCGTGAAACCAGCCATCCTGAATAGCTACTGGTCTATTTTAGTACGCCGACAAAGGTGGCAGTGCGGACGTCTGATCGCCGGTGGGCTAGCCAACTGCCATTTTTTGTGTTGAGCCGCTTATTTTATTTTTTTATCAGGCGTGCAGTACTGATATTTCAGCAGCGGCATGTACATCCGATTCCAGGACAAGCCCTCGTACATGCTCTTGGGTGCCAATGCGAGGAACAACGTCTCTGCTACCTTAGTGAAGAGCAAAACTTGACAGCCAACATAGACCCACCATGCAATGATTAAAAAGCTATTGTGTACCGAAGAAACACCTGTATTCTGCGTCCATGGCGCTTGGCCCCTGGGTATGGGTTAAGCACCATTTTCCCTGGCGCTTGTATCTCTGAAAACACATGCCCCTCTTTGAAACACACTTGCTCGATGTAAGACAACAGCTCAAACACAATTACCCAGGATCATTTCGGAAATTTTTCCGCGGCACTTTTCCCGCGGGAACTGCACGGGAATAGCAGTGGGCAACGTCTTCCCGTGATGATCCGCAGTTACAGTATCCGCCCAAACTATTGTCAAGTAAATAGCCTTCTCACATTACCATCCAACACAATTACGGCGGTGCATCGCCGTGCGGCGTTACCATCCAACGTTCCGTGCATGACGTGGTAGCTGGTTCCCGTAAGGAAATGCCGTGGTGGCCAGTTATCACCACCACCCCCGTATTACCGTGCAATACCGCGATGACCAGTTCCCATCCAGAAAATACGTGGATTACGGTGGTGGTCGATGGTTCCGTACCATCGTTTCTAAAGAGGATCGGTACCGAGAGGAGCCTTGAAATTTCTACAACCCATCCGTCTACAAGAGTATTTTCATATCCAGGTGGCACACGGGTTTACATGTGCCACGTGATAACTGCTATTGTTTTGATTCGGGCGTTGTATATGCATTCGCTCAGATGCTTCCCAGAAGGTGTACTCACGCGAAGATGATCATCGCCTTATATCGGGTTTGAGATAAGTAGATGCCGCATTACACAGGGCCTGACCGGGTATAAGGCGGTGGCCGCCTTGTACCTGGTCTGCGTTTTGGACGCAAATTTCGACCGCCTTATATCGGGTATACCGCCTTATTCACACCGCCGTATATCGCCCCCCCTACTGTATGCTATGTGACGTGCTTCTTCACTATGACCACAGCTGACAATGGCGTCATACAAACCCGGGGAGAGAACACGGGCGACCCCAAAAAAATGATTTCCAGAACAACATGCCGGCGGTCCATCGTAGGTGACTCTTGACACAGCTCACCGCATGGCGCGAGACTCCAGGGTCGCCCCCGCTACATCGTTTCCGTGAGGAGCCGAAAGGACACAAAGAACCGTGTTAACGTGTATTCCGAACATCAAATCGGAGGCACCACAGGGCAGCGGCCGCGAACGGCGACACGACCATGCTAGTAAGAGCGAAAAAAGCCAAGGTGCCGAAAGCGAATCAAAATCGGACCACACCGCAATCCTGCTCGTAGCTCACCGATCCTGATGATGAGAAACGTTTGAAAAATCACATACCGCTAGTCTGGAGTGTAGGATAATGGCTACAATCTCTGATACTAATATCATACACGAGGGGGGAGCAGCGGGCGGATAATTTGCGATGGAAGTTTCGCTGGGTTTTGACTTGGGAAAACTAGGATATGCAGACGTTTGCTCATTTTTTGAAGATGAAAACTGCGTATCCCAGCGCCCCTTTCAAGCGCTCACAAACAGCATGTACATCTGCCATAAAGAAGCTCCAATCGGTGGTCACACAGGAGTGTTGCTCTGCCTTCGTTGGACTTTGAATAAAGGAACCGTTGAAAGGAAAAGTCTAGAAGTGGGGCTCGATTGAGCACCAACTTCCCCCAAACCTCGTACACAGAAGGCCCCCACAAGTATGCATGCTGTAGCAAACAATTTGCGACGTCGATACGCAGAATGAAATCTTAGTTAGATTAATTACATTACGAACAAACAGAGCTCAAAGCTACCTCATTTTAGAACATCCCGCATGGGGATGTGTCCTATCGAAAAAATCTGCACCCGACGACGGATACACTGGCTGCAGGTTTATAGTGTACACGCGGTTCGCAAGAGGAGAGGCTTTGTTGTGCTGTACGCGCTCCACCTGCTTTAACCCCTGTGCCCCTCAGCTACGTGTCTCGAGGGCTGCACTGTTTCCATTTGCATGGTTGCGTAAATTCGTGGTGGGAGGTGTAGAGCGTAATGAATGCGTTTGGGGCACATTGTGCAACATGTGACTTCGATGTTTGTTTTTGATGAGGAGACAACGCTGGTTGAGGTTCTCTTAATCCTCGTGTACCCAACATCACCAAAAAAATCACCCGACAACAATGAGCACGTCGCTTCCTTAGTCGTGCCCGCATCCTCAAATGTTGGCTACACTCCACCCCACCTCTTTGTGTCAATTCGTGGAAACAAAGCGCGAACAAGGTTATCATTACGCCCTCCCAAATCTAGACGAACGAGATATTGATTGATGAACCAGCTCCCCACCCGAAGAGACTACCCTACATGGTGTAATTGGACGTTCGTTTGGTTCAGATGACCACGTTGCAAGACCTCTGAGTGACAATCACAACTCCCAGCAAAACCCGCCCTCCTGACATCAGCACCTTGGCGCTACCCCTTCCGTCGCCGCCATCGTCTGTACAACAGGCAGGCTGAGGAGACATGGCGACGACGAGAACCCAATTGGCGGGCACTTCGGAGAAGCTTCGGTTGGCGTTTTCTAGCCTTCAAGAGGTCGAGGAAGAAGTTGGAGCTCGCACGGCAGGTGTTGGTGCCCTCTCTCTGTCACAAGTAGCTGTAAGGGTGTCTCAAGCAGTCAGCATGGCGAAGGCGGAGGCAGTCAAGGTCATGAAGGCGGCAGACGCGGGAGAGGCGGCGGCCGTCAGAGTGGGTGAGGTGGTATCCGTGGCTCAAGTAGCGAGAGCGGTGGCTGCCTCAAAATCAGCAGCGGCGAAGGCGGCAGTCGAGGCAGCAGAGGCTGCACACGCTGCAGCGGCAGCCTTGGGAGCGGACATTGAGCCACCGGCGGGCATGGCGTATGCGTACGTTACTGCGCTTGTTTGATGTCGAGTAGATGCTGAAAACGTAACGTACGCGCTTGGCCGGTGCTGCCTGTTTCTTCATCAAGTCGAGTCCTTCCTGGATCGTGTATTCAGAGTTCGAGCTTGGAGTTTGACGTTGAGAAATGTTTCGCACTGGCGGCCTGGTCGGGGTTTGAGGCTCTTGGACATGGTGCTGTAGTGCCGACAGCGCATTGCTGCGGTTATTATCGTGTACAACTGATGTTGGCCCTTGCACCACCACGTTGCTCCCATTGTTTTCACGACGTCATTCAGGAGAATGCCGAGTGGCAGCAACAGCAGCAGTGAGACGAAAGGTGGGTCGAGGGCTTGGCGACAACCAAGAATGGCCTGGGTGGTGTGGCGGGGTGTCACCCGCTAGATGGTTGATGATGATGTACCTGGCTGCGTGCGGCTAGCATGTCCGGCCACAGCACCTGCATAACCCCGCTCCTAATATCGTGGCAACATCGTGTCGATGTTCGTGTTTTGCGCCAACTTTGGCACTCAGGCACAACGTCATCTTCTGGTTCTCAAGTCGAGCATTACGAATTTTGAATGGCGATCAAGGCAGGCCATGCTAGACATAGGTCAAGGTCGGCAAATCGGCCGCATGATTCGCCGAGAAAATGATGCAATAGCTCTCCTGACATGTGTATTGAGGATAATTTTTCCACCGGCCTTCTACTCTTATCAATAATGAATTGTTCACCCATTCACGACCGCCATGTTCCCGTACCGCAGGCCGGCGAGTCCAGAACGTCTGAAGATGAATAGGAACACAACACATCAGCCGCCGTTGAACCCACACCAGAGGCTGGAAACACCAGTCAGGAAGGGCAAGAGGTAGGCAGCTCTGAGCGTCTAGAGCCGTACGGTGTATTGCTTGTGTGGTGCAGCAGTAGGAGGGTGTCTCGACCAACCATGTGCTTGGCTGATGTCGCGACAGCATCGCACTATCGAAATCCCTATGGGCCCCTTGATGACGGTACAATAGTCGGGGTGCTGTGATACTCCAGTTTTGACCGTTGGGGGGCAACGTTGTGCCTAGCGTAGATCGTGGAATCTGTCTTTCACTCTTCCGACCGCCATTGCGTGGCTGCTAATAAGGATAATCGCGGCCGCAGATTTCGGACCCAACGGAAATAGCGGGAGGACAAGCGGTATTTCTTGGGGTATGTTCGATTCCCGAGCTATGACATGAGTTGAAACTGGTTCTACCTCTCGCTGCGGGCAATATTTCATTAATGGGTACAATGGTTTTTCGCCCGTGTGCTGCTGCATGATGCTGTGCCCGTTGTCTGTTCGATGTCGCCCGCAGGAGATCCACGGAAAAGATCGAGGAGAGGAAAAGGAAGCGGAAGAAGAGGAGGAAGAGGAGGAAGAGGAGGAGGAGGAGGAGGAG
>CACKRE030004166.1:125048-136011 GCA_902602495.3 Ectocarpus sp. CCAP 1310/34
ACCACAGTACGCGCAATATGAAGCTGCCCTTAGACAAGTACAGCGGAGATCCGGACGCGGCGGTAGGCTCATGGGTTTTGCTTGAGAGCGTCAGTAGGGCGGGAAGGGTACGCACCCCCAACGTCACTCTTGTGGACCAAGACGGTTGACAGTTGCCCCATGGGGGGGTGTTTGCGGGTATGAAACTCTGCGTCGAGTGCAGTTGAGTAGTGCACCAATTGAGCAATCGATGATGAAATAAGAACAAGAACACCGTTTCTGGAGACAACTGGACGACGAAATAAGAACCTGGCAAATAAGAACTTGTGCTCGGCTTGGGGCAGCCAACAAGAAGCGAGCCTCGCTCCACATAAGATGTTCTTAAGTGCGGGCCGGTTCTGTAGATGCACACTATGAGCTACGCGAGCGAGGTTTCTATTCAATGCCATTTCCACCTCTTCCCGGTCGCATGACCCCCTCTCGTCGGTCCTCCTCCGTTTCGAGCCGGCCTTCCGTGGATGCTTCCTCAACCTCTCCGGCTTTCTTCTTTCCGTCCATCGTCGGCTGGCGCTTCACTGCTTCCTCCCTCACTCGCCGGCGCCACGGTGCCATGAAGAAATACCACCCCTCCCCTCGACCTCAGCGTGTTGTCTCTCCTTCATCCTTCCGGCCTTTAACTTTCACACCCTTTACTTCTCCTTTGTCATGCCGGCCTTCTCCATGCCCCCCCCAGCGTGGTGGTCTCGAGGCTCCTGGCAGCACGCGTATTTTCATGCAGAGACAGGCACCCGGCTTGCTGGTGGACTCTAGTCTAGAGGGTCAAGAGTGCGGCGAACAATAGACGAGCTCCCGCAACCTTCCCCGGGTGCCCGAGAGTGCCATCGCCCTTGCGTCAAGTGTCGTACGAAGAGCTAAGAGGTTCAAGTTAAACCCTCCTTCTTTGTCACGAGGAGCAACGGTGGTTCGGAAGACAGGCTCCACACACCTCGGACTTCAGTGTATCCCCAGTACCATGGACGGTTTCACCTTCCGTTTTTCAATTGTGAAGAAATCACTCTTGTGTCCGGTCGTCCAGCCGATAAGGTTGAAATTGATGCCTCCGCAGAATACATCGCTTTCGCTGTTCAGGATTGGCTTTGTCTCAACTCGCAGTTGATGTTTAACCTCGTGTCTCCCTCACACCAAGGCCCATTCCGTGGTACAGAGTTTCGGAGTGGCGACGACAGCACTCTCCATCTCTCCCGCTGCGAGCGGGAGTTTGTCCAATAGCACACGCAGTCACGCAGTGAAGCATGCATACATGAGGAATTCGTCCCCGCTTCCGCTGTCAAGCCTGAAACAACGAGCAAAAAAACAAAGCCAGCTTGGGACGGAGTACATAGCAACGCCGACGATATTCGTCGGCTTGCTTTCAATAATGTGTCCAACAGCACACGTACTCAGACGGTAAACTTGAATGAAGGTGATTGTACCGTCTCGGAGACAGTCCCTCGCCAGAGGCAAACCGGGTGTGTGTCCCGTCTCAAATATTTTGCGTAGCGCCAACCCAAACACCGTTCGATGTGTACGGCTGACGAATCAAGCAGGGTCAAGTAGGAAGGATTGTTTTTCCTGTACGATCATTTCATGTTTGTCATCCTGCGGGGTGCATGTTTCCAGGTTCACACGTGAACAAGTTCCCTTGAGGAAGTGTGGTGTGGATACACACCGGTTCAACCTCTTGTTGAGAGGCTGAAGCGTACGGAGAGTTGTGGTGCGAGTCAGGGGGAAGCGAGCCTGCTGCAGCAGCAGGGTTCAGCGTCCATCATACGCTGCGTCTATGTGTGGCAACACCCCGAAGGTAGATGTCCACAGGTCATCTGACGGTCACAATCTACGACAGTCTGAGGTGGCCTTCACGGAGAGCGAAATGCATACGCAGTGTTGCAGGACCGTCGATGGCATCCAGCTGAACTCATGGTTGGAGACGAACAAAGGGACTGTTTGATTCGTTGTGAGTGCTCCCTGGAACCTTTAGTGCCCACTGATTGGTTTGGGTCAACGGTTTTGCGAGATCCCAGAATGCGAGTAGTTCACGTCAGCCATACTGCATGGACTAGGGTACCAGAGAGACCAGCGGAACCGGGCAAGAGAGTGAGCGGTCGCATAAACTCGCAGGAGTGAGTGCCGTCTTACATAGCGCCCCTTTGAAACCGTACGACTCTTCGCGGTTTCACAACCGCACGTCTACGCCCCTTTGCAGCACCGCCATCCGCTCGTGGCAGCGGCGCGCCGCGCACCCTATTTCTTGACACGGTTGATTGTCTTGCACATTCAGGCACATATTCGTCCTCCCGACTACCGCATCTCATAGATGCCGGGCAAAAACATGCTCGACCTCAAAACCAAACCCGCCCCCAAAAGACATACCGGACAGCTGCCCACCGAAAAGTGCCACTGCTACTGCCGCATCTAACACATTGACTACATGTTCCCGCCCCCCGAAATAATTGCAGAGCATGTTTCAAAGGTAGCTGGGTTCCCAAAATATAAAGGGTTTACATCATGCCCGGCATGCCGCCCATGCCTCCCATTCCGCCACCCATGCCCCCTCCGCCCATCGGCGAAGCCGGTGCTTCCTCTTCCGGCAAGTCCGCCACCATCGCCTCGGCGGTCATGAGGAGAGCTGCAACGCTCTGGGCGTCTACCAATGCCGTGCGCACAACCTGCATCCCAGAAGCGTGGGGCCGGTCGTGCGGAGGGTGGCGGTGACAATAAGTTCCCGATTAGTTTACGTGTGCCTATTTGAAACCATTCTACAGCTGTCAGGTCGGGAATGCATACTGTGCTTCTGCGACAGAGCACGGAGCGAGAAAACATTTGCCAAGGTAGCAGATACAGCCTTGTTGGCGAATTGACTTGAGCAACCGTCGTTTCTCGCCCAACCCGCTTCCAAAAAACACTGCACCACATTACACGCGCTGTCTGCGCCAAGTAGGCGTGTTCGATCTTGTCTGGCACACATCGAAAAGACAAGGCTAGCACGCTCGAGAAATCAGGAGGGCACCTACGCACGTCACGGGAGGCTTGGGGGTCGAACACGGGGCTAGCGCAGCGGGGGTTGGGCTCCCAAATCGACTGGTGTTACACCCGAAATAGTCCCCCCCGGTGCAGGATGAGAGCGTCAAAGAACCACAACGGGACCACGTATGACGAGTGAAAACTACCGTGTGTGTGATTTCGCGCCATGCACGAATCTCCGCAGAAAACAAATCCGCGCCACGTGAGCTGCAGCACCGAATCGTCACGGTCCAACACGGCAGCTTCCTGCTTCCTGGACAGCCCCCGCAAACAGCGCGACAACACCCTCGACCTCCGTACCACATACACAGTGTGACCATGTAGTGTTCCCAGGCATCTCCTGTTTTCAAGTCGCAGTGAGAACTACACATTTTGATTCGTCAGCCGATTAACTCGATCGATGCAATTTTCAAAACACACACACACACACACATAAATCGCCCCCCCAATTCTGCAGGACCCCCGCTTCACACCTTGGTAGGGTCGATGATTCCTGCTTGGATCATGTCGCAGTACTCGCCGGTGGCCGCGTTGTGGCCCCACTTCGGGTCCTCGGCCTTAAGCAACTCCCCGACCACCACGGCTCCCTCCACGCCGGCGTTCATCGCGATCGTGTGGACGGGCATCCTGTGACGGGGGGAGGCGAGGAAAAAAGTCAAGTGTGGATCATCAGGACCCTGGATCAACAACAAGACAACCGCTTCAAAAGATTTGCGGGATAGGGACGACTACTGTCGCATTGCTGCGGTGGAACACGAGCAGGACTTCGAAAGCTTTTGACCGTCATGAATGTCACACCCCACCCACAAGACGACACATCTGGTGACAACACATTGTTCGACCCGGAAAAAAAAAAACGCCAACACCGGCGGTGTTTCGACACTGCTGGGTGGTATCTCGGTGACCCGTTGTGTTTATCCCCGAATACTCTCTGGTCTTGGGCTCATGTTTCGCCGCAAAAAATATCATCGCCGATCACCAAAGGGTGGTACAGTATTTTGTGAGGAACCGCGGTTGCACGGGGTGAAAAGAAGTGCGCAAGCAACCTCGCTTGGAGGCGGCGACTACCAACCTGAGCGCCTTCTCGATGATTTCAACCCCGATCTTTTGGTCCATGTTGGCGCAGGAAGCCTTAGTTGCCTGGGGTATGGGCGACGGCAACAATGCAGCAAGAGGCGTAAACGGTGCGGTGGGTGAGCGAGGTAGGCGAGGCGCAACAGGGTGAACCAAGGAACAGCCTGTAACATGTGAAAAAGATAAGAATGGTAATTCGAACGACATCAACTCCAAACGAATGGCAAGCATCACGTACATATTGCGAAGTCGCGGGGGTTATTGAGATGGAGCCCCCTCCGCCATGGAAGAGAGGGCTACATCTCCGCAATCTCCGACAGCGCTAAATCAAGAACCACTAGAACAACCAACGTGGTGGTTCAGTGATATTGCCTACAGGCACAGGAGCGGCCGCGGTAGGCAAAGACATGGGGACTGCAAACCCCAACGACTCCTAACGCCAGGGTATGTCCTACCCCCATATGCCCTCTTCGGACTGCTTAAATGAGCTGCCAAGAGTCCTGCGTTCATGCGGCCTTATTCGCTCCGTCGAAAGGCTTGAAGCACAAACCAATGCTAGATAGAGCACATGCTCGACCAGCCAAGCCCCGACACCCGCGTTTCGCGACAGAAGTGTTGCAAGGGCGAAGTGCTCTCACGTGCATGGTTGCGTCATCAACGATACTACAATCTTCATTTTCAAACCGCACAAACAAACGACGGACTTTTCCTCTCTACTGTTGGGGTAAGTAACGCACTCAACCACCCACCTCCAGCTGTCGAGACGCCCACAGAAGTGCGCTGCCCCCGCCCGGCACGATTCCCTCCGACACCGCTGCTCGGGTGGCGTTAAGGGCGTCCACGAAACGGTCCTTCTTCTCGCCTACCTCCACCTCCGAGCTGCCTCCAACCTGACAAAGCGGTCGCGGGGCGTCGGCGGCATTTCAGCAAACGGGCAGTGCCGATTCTCGACCCGCCACAAAAACACAGCTGCACGAATACCACATGCACTACTTACGACAAGCATGACGGTAGGGATTCACTCGGTATACATAGGGTTTGTCCTTGTTTCAAGCATTGTTCACCACAGCCGAGGGGACCCTTGAATGGCCCCAGAATTTTCGAAGCTACGTCTTGCCGATTCCGTTAAGCGATAACGTCGTCTTCGTATGTATGGGAGCATTTTCGTGCTCATTTGTATTGCGCGCCACCGATCTCCCTTGAGTTTGGCCTCTAAAATAACGCCAAATTTCCGTGTAACGCACGCCCTCGCATTGAAATACGCACGATGACTGAAATCACAGCGTGTGCCGAGGCCCGTGTCCCCCAACTCACACACCCCGCAAGCCGCTTGTGCGCCGTAAGAATATGAGTCGCAAAACAGACAACACACAATACCTTGATGACGGCTACGCCGCTGTGCAGCTTGGCTAGGCGCTCCTCCAGCTTTTCCTTCTCGTAGTCGGACTTGACGCGGGCGATGCTCTCCCGCAGGAGGCTGCACCTTTCCTCGATGCCGTCCCGGGCACCTGCGCCGTCGAGGATGATGGTGTCGTCTTTCGACACCTTCACCTGGTGGAACATGATGGCGTTGAGTGTAAGCGACAAGCGGTTGTCAGACGGGGTTACAGAAGTTGGGAACATTTTTTGAGACCAGGAATGTTTTGGAGGCAACTGAAAAGCGCGAAGAGAGGAACACAGAACGACCGTATAGTCTTGGCGTCCAGAACGGGATACGACGTAGACACATCCCACACGAAAAACTCACGAGCTTGCAGGTCCCGCAGTGGTCCGGAGTGGCGTCCTCCAGCTTCAAGCCGACCTCCTCGCTGATGACCTGCCCACCGGTGAGCACGGCGAGGTCCTGCAAGGTCGCCTTGCGGTTGTCCCCGAACCCGGGGGCCTTCACAGCGCATACCTGTTTTCAAGTGTACATATTGTGCATTTTTCGGGGATGTCGACGAGATACGGATCGTATCGAAGTCACATCCTAGATACAGTAGTGGGCCCTCTATAATAGTGCCGGTGTTTTCGGCTCGCACACACTCAAGCATCAAGTCGTTTTGTACTTTCAATAGTGCCACTGTTCGGTATGGTGCCGGAAAGAATCTCCGGACACATGCCGGCACCATACAGGGCCCACAACTGGATGATTGATTTAGGGGATGTCGAAGAGACGAGGATTACACCGAGCGCATATCCCAGCCGCATGGATCATGTCAAATTTATTATTCTGTTCCCTTGGGCATACACCCTAAAAGGCCACCAAACGACAACACCCTAAAAGGCCACCAAACGAAGCGTGCCGCAAAAAGAGTAGCCTCCTTCATTCCATCCGGCGGAGCGACATCCCCGGCCTCCGTCCAAATTAGTGCAACGCTTCTTGGCGTCCTAGAAAAAAGCATCACACGCGCCCCAGCAAAAATATTCACCAACACGCCGCAAACGGACCGTCGATCGGTGGCAATGCTGGCGAATCCGAACCACTCCTTGTGCTAACCCGCAACCAAACCCCCTATGAAAACTAATCCCCAACCCACTTGAAAACCCAACGCACACCAAAAAATTGCGTCTCCGACGAAAAGGAAAAGTAAAAAAGCAACCTCAACAACACACGTCCAATTTATGCATGCATGAGGCAAATTTTCGACGCTTCGTGCCGGTGCAACCGTTTCGACGTCTGTGTATACCTCGCAAAGGCTGCACTGTGTTGAGAATGTACGGGGGAGTTTGATTCGCCAGTCCCACGAAGAGTCGCATTACAGCACCAACGACCGAAACGATTCTTCCGCTTCCGGTTCCTCAACTCTTCCAAGATTCAAATCAACGACCATGAGCGTCTGTTCAATACTGCGTCAAAACCATACTTGAAAACAATATGTTGTACTTGCTGCGAAACTGTCACCGTCGCCCAACACCAGGATCCGCAGCTTCTTCTGACTGCAGGGGTGTGAACCATGACCGCAGGCAGCTGAGGAGCCCTCGACGGCACAACATGACGGAGTTGAGATAACCCGAGGACCAGCACCGTCACCATCAACGGCTAATGTGCATGGTGATTCTTGTTGCCTTCACGTGCCAGGTCCCCCGTCATTTGTGCCCTCAGTCGTTCGTCTCAGCTGCGGTCATCCTCGGTACCAGCTCCAGCAGAAGAATTTGCTCATTTTGTTGCCGAACTCTCGGCGTGCGGTTTTCCCAACACTACAATAATTTTGCTGTCAGCACACGCATAGAAAACACCACCAGCGCTGCCTTCCCAGGACGTTGATATGTACCGGAGAGAGGAGAGAGGAGAGCAGAGAGGCAGAGGGACCGTGGAGCCCTCCATGGGGGCGTCTCCCAACTGCCCTACCAACACAAATCGCAAATCCGCATTACGCCCCGAATTTCGTAGATTCGTATCGACTGTGTTGTACCCGAAACACGAAGGAATGCGAGGACTCCGTCTATCATGTACCGACATCGGAGAAGGCTGTGCTCTCGATGTCGGTGCTGACACGTCCAACTATCGTCGCGCCTACCTCTCGGCATCTAGCGCGCTGAGAACGTCAAAAACTACACGCCTCTGTGAGAGTTTTTCGGTCCATTGAGGGTGCACAGCACTGCTCCGCATCGAGTCTCCCTGACCTGACGACATCAGCCCTCAACTATCCGCCTTCGCAGCGTACGAAGGGTGTCGCGGCCTTCCACGACGTCCTTTGAGACAACCTTCAAAATCAGTTGTTGCCAACAACGGCTATCGGAAGTATGCATACGTACGTCCGGCGAATACACATCGGAACCGCCAAAGAACGCACGCCGACGACAGCACCAACGATCACCTACCTTGATGCCGGCGCGGAGCTTGTTGACGACGAGAGTAGCCAGTGCCTCCGATTCCACGTCCTCCGCCACGATTAGCAGCGGCCTCTGGGACTTCACCGTAGCTTCAAGAAGAGGGATGATCGAGTTGATCGTCGACACCTTCAAACAACAGTCACCGGGTTGATGAACGACACACGGGGACGAGGTGGTAGGCCAGTCCGTGGACGAAAATGATCGTAGGCCGTGAGAGAGAAAGTGGGACAGGGAGCACAAAACACTGCTGTGTGACCTTCCTCGTTTTGTGACCCCTGCATACGTCAACTACATATCACATCAATATCGAAACGTGAAGACTGATGGCAAAGCACGTGGGACGCAACACACACACATTAGCTGCAAGTCATGGCCTTTAGAAAGCGTTCTGTGTTTTCAGTCGGACTGATAATGGCGACGATTCCTTGGCCTGGCGGTTAGCGCGATCGATGCTCACGTCCCTGGGACATCCACGGTGGTGGTATCAACAGCCCGCGCCCCACTCACCTTCCGCTCCACGATGAGGATAAGGGGGTTCTCCATCTCGCACATCTGGGTCTTGTTGTCGGTTACGAAGTACGGCGAGATGTACCCGCGGTCGAACTTCATCCCCTCCACCACCTCGATCTCGTTGTCCAAGGTCTTACCGTCCTGTCGGATGCGGGGATACACACAAAAACCCGGCCCACCCGATGCACGGATTTATTTAGAAAGCAGACACACCCAGGTGGGTTAGCATGGTGCCTTGGGGTTGGGCGGGGGGAGTCATTGAAACGTGCGGCAGGTCTCTTGGTGCTGGTTCGAAGGATGGCACCAACGAGCAGCACAGATCTACAAACCGACAATCCATGCGAACGCTTTGTGAAGACGGCGCACAATAAACACGACGAACACACGCGAAAGGAATGTGAGTGCAGCAGGGGGACTTCAACCTATCCAACACCAATGTTGCACGAGTAAACCAGCCTCCCGGCTACGGAATGCGGCACATGCACACGCCACCACAGCAGTGTGGCTGTCCCTGACACACCCATGCCTGATAGCGTGATAAGGCTCACCTGCACCGTGATCACTCCCTCGTTGCCCACACGCTCCATGGCGGAAGCGATCAGGTCGCCGATCTCGGTTTCGCTGCAGCACAAGCGAGGAGAGGGGACCACCGTTAGCCAATCAGCAGTCACGACAATATTTTGTGTATCGCTTTAGGACCTCTTCGTGTGTGTGGGGGGGGGGCTACATACGGCCGGGAAAATCAAACAGTACTGTGGGTGGGATGGTAAGCGACATGAGGTCCACGACCGCACCTGAAAGTCGATTCATGACGATAGTGAGTGAGACCAAAAGCAGTCTGCCCGACCGCTCGGCCACAGCGCGGCGTTCTTATGGCGGTCTATCGTAGTGTGGCCGCGACGGCGGGTCATGTGAAGGCCCGCCAACTGGATGCACCACACCTGGAGAAACATCCACTACTATCAGCCAATATTCAAAGCAACACTCACAGTGCCGCACTCCGTGCTCATGCCTTCTGGTTCTTGTGAGTACGATAGCAGCGGTAACTTCGGCTTCGGAGAAGAGCGTAGAGCGACTGAACCTCTTCTTCACCTCGACTGCTACACCAGAAGCCGAGACTTTCCCCGTAAGTCAGACGAGCGATTCCTACGCGTGGGAAGGGGTCGAACCCGCGTGCCAAGCACGCCGCACGCTAAACAACTCTCACATGTGAAGTCATGGTAGTCAGTAGCAGCACACCTGTTGGCAGAGATGGTCCCAACCTGCGCCACTTCCTCCTTTGTGGAAATGGGCTTGCTAATGTCCGAGAGCACGCTCACCACGTGGTCCGTGGCCAGCTTGATCCCCTTACGAAGGTCCATCGGGTTCATCCCCGCCGCCACCGCCTGGAGGGCGGGAGCACGACGAACAGTCCGCGGACGTGTTCGTCATTACAGCGGGGGGGGCTCAATAACGCCGGAGCGAACATGGCGAGAATCGATAGGGGCGGCGCTATGCAATGCACAGAATAGCTTGGTGATTCCGTCGTTGTCCTGGAATTTGACCGGCGCAATACTGGGCCACCGCCCAACCGGCGTTGTTAACCACCCCCCCCCACTGTTAAGGGTGGTTCTGCGTGCCTATTGTCGAACCAGTTGGTTTCGAACGTGGTCATGTGATCGACCTTCAACAGCCACGCGAGGAGTGTCGCCGACAAAGGTTGAAGACTGACGACCAGCTGAGTGCCACGGCCGAAATGGGGACGGCCAAACTACCAAACTTCCGCCCGTGGTCGCGAGATGAATTACTGCTGTTGTTGTCGCAGGAATCGTGGCTGCACCCTTCACTGCGCCAGCCAAGGATCAAGACCAAAACAATCATCCAAAGGTCGCATACTGTCGGGTTGGAGCGTTGTAACGCGACGATGCACACGCAGTGCGCACAGAAAAGAACGCCGTGGTAGACGTTGAAACAAGACGAGGCTCCGGGTACCTCGCCCCGACAATGGAAGAATGGCGTTACCACAACACGATGCTCCAGATCTCCCCGCCCTAGCATCAAAGAACGACTTCGTAGCAAGACGATGCCTCGACCCCACCCGTACAGACCACGCTGCCACCACCACCACGCTAGCGCCGAGGGAACAAGAAAAAACAACTCAACTCTTATCCTCCGATGCTCCTGTAGACGATGGGTAGAGAAGAAGTTGATCTGTTGTGAAAATAAATAAATAAAGTGTGAAGCTTGTCTGGACCATGTATCGTACCTTGCATCCTTCCCGGAAAATTGCCCGAGTAAGCACGGTCGCGCTAGTCGTCCCGTCTCCCGCCGCGTCGTTGGTCTTCGAGGCCACCTGCGATATGGAAGAGAGCGGACAAAACCAGCACCGTTCCGCCAAGCAACCAACAACCAACAACGGGCGGTGAGAAATGGGAGAGCGTGGAAAAACAGCAGTGCGAATGGGCGCCTATTGCCGTGCGAGAGTCCAACCAACGACCAACAGCGTGCTGTTTGTGGCTCGCAGCACGTCAGGGGGGAGAGGGGG